>SJYC01023268.1:0-22475 GCA_006408675.1 Madoqua kirkii | reverse complement strand
TATATATATATATATATATATATATATATATATATACACACCCATGTTACTGAGAGTGATGCTTTTCTTAGTATTAAGATGCCCACAGTAATGGAGAGGGCTCTGAAATATGTCTGTTCTGTTTACTGTTGAATAATAATCACAGTGGTTCATCTACGTATGTCAGAGAAGTATTTTTACTCAAGTATCGGTAGTATTTTTAGAGAAACTGCATGATGAGTCTGTCACCAAGGTCTAAATATAGGTGAAAAATGTTAGTGTAATTAACAAAAGAAATCACTTTGGTATGGTATTAGCAACAGGCAACTTTTAAAGCTCTAGGTAACTACTGTTCTGTATTACTCACACAAAGTGAGTATACACACAGTTTTTTTCATTAATGATATATTTGATTTTTAACAAATAGGCCAAGTGCATTAAACAGCACAGCATATATAAAGATGCTTAACCTCACTGTTGATCAAATAAACAAAAATTGAAACATCAATGAATTATTATTTTTAGCTTTCTAAATTAGAAATATTGAAAAAGTAATACTACTTAATGATGGAAATAGTTTTGGTTGGAGAATAAATCAGTTCATTGTTTTGGAAAGCAATTTGTCCATAGGAATTTAAAACTGCTAAAATGTTTATCCTCACTGACATTTTAATCCCACTTTTGGGAATCTGCCTTATGATACTAACCTGAGATATGGAAACAAAAATATGAACAAGTGTTCATTCCAGCATTATTTATAATTGGGAAAAAATCATCCCACAGTAAAAAGATTAATTAAACTATGATACAACCATATTGTGTAATACTATACAGCCATTAATTTATTTTAATAAGAAGGAAAAGACTTATGTTATTTTGAGTTATGCTGAGACCAGCAGTTCAATCCTGAACACTACTTGCGTTTGCGACATTTTTATTGGTCAGAACTCAGTTGGATGCAGGTGACAGACTCAAATCAGCTAGCTTGTGATACGATTGGTAAAGTTTACTGTTGCTCTCAGAGCTAAATCAAATGTTAAAAACAACAGCAGCAGCAATAACAAAACTCTTAAGAGGGCAGAATCCAAGATAGCCTGAGGGAAGACAAAGATTATAACTAAAGCTTCCAAAGTTTTGCATCGCTTACCTTGCGTTCTCTTTGAATGTTGGCTCAGACTCTCCTTCCACAAACGCAATTCTATACACACAAGGAATAGAATTACATGGCACACGACAGCTTTCTGTTAGTATGTAAATATGTTTGTATCCACAAAGGAAAGAATTTCCTAAGAAAAGTCTCCACTTCACTCAGTTTGTGTTCTGGATCTGAGTGCAATGATGCTAACTCCGTTCCTCCTCCAATTAAAAGGGAGTAGACACATATCCATTGAGGGAGTCAGTATCACAGATGCCAGCTCAGTACTGCCTCCTAGAACACAATCACAGAGAAGGCAATGGCACCCCACTCCAGTACTCTTGCCTGAAAAATTTCACGGATGGAGAAACCTGGTGGGCTGCAGTCTATGGGGTCGCTAAGAGTTGGACACGACTGAGCGACTTTACTTTCACTTTTCACTTTCATGCATTGGAGAAGGAAATGGCAACCCACTCCAGTGTTCTTGCCTGGAGAATCCCAGGGATGGGGAAGCCTGGTGGGCTGCTGTCTGTGGGGTCACACAGAGTCGGACACAATTGAAGTGACTTAGCAGTAGCAGCAGCAGCAGCAGAACACAATCAACATGATATAAAGAGTATAATTAAGAAAACAAAATGGGAAAGAAACCGTAAGATCAAGCTACTCAAGCTGGCTATTCTCTTGTTCTCTGCACATCTTCTGCCCAAGCAGTGCCTGCTTCACCTGCACACTGTTCACATGACTGCCCTTCCTACATACTTGCCCCAGGCTCCAGTTAGTGGCTGTTCTTAAAGGAGTGCGCAGTGAGAGGCCTGCCTGTCTGCTTGAGTCCCTGGTAACTGATGAGCCAACCTGAAGTCAATTCCCCGTATAATTGGTAATCTCTCCTTTCCTCCCTGGAATGAAGACTACCATCATATCCTGCCCTCCCAAATGCCTCACAGGGTGTGGTGTTGCTCCAGGACCTTGTTTCACATGATGAAGCCTCTTTATGCATTAAACTAGTGGTCCCCAATATTTTGAGCATGAGCAACCGGTTTTATGAAAGACAGTTTTTCCAAGGACTGGGAAGGAGAGGAAGCCAATGGTTTCTGGATGATTCAACTGCGTTACACTTATTGTGCACTTTTCCAATCCCTGGGCCAGGAAGATTCCCCTGGAGAAGGGGATGGCAACCCACTCCAGTATTCTCACCAGGATAACCCCATGGACAGAGGAGATAGTGGGCTACTGTCTATGGGATCTTGAGTTGGACAGGACTGAGTGACTAACACATGTTTATTTCTATTATTATTGTATCAGTTCCCTCTCAGAGCATCAGGTATTAGATTCCAGAAGTTGGGGACCCTGCATTAAACTACTAATGTCTCTATCCTTGACCCCAGGTTCTTTCTCCACCTTTGACACTGGGCAAGTTCAGTTCTTACAGACTGCAATCCAATGGAAATATACCAACATTTTTATGACAGAAGCGTTATAGCTTTTAAAATATAAACACAAATCAAACAAATTTTAAAAAGAAAAACTTTCTGAATAACCATTTTTTCAAATTTTCTACAATGAACTCTCTTTTTTTCTTTTTAAGTTGCTCTACAAGTATCCTATGGCTTCCCAGGTGGCTCTGTTGTAAAGAACCCACCTGCACTGCAGGAGACACAGGTTAGATCCCCTGAAGAAAGAAATGGTTACCCACTCCAGTATTCTTGCCTGGAGGATCCCATGGACAGAGAAGCCTGACAGGATACAGTTCATGGGCTTGCAAAAGAGTCAGACATGACTTAGTAGCTAAATAACAAGTGTTTCAGAAAGTAAAGAGGGAAGGAGTTTAAATAAATATATAGTAATGCAAAATGTTAATACATTATAGAAATAGTAAAGTAATGTTGAGTCCTAAAATATGAGTTTTTTGGTAAAATATGGGCATTTCTATACCTAAGCAACTAAATAGCAATAAAGGGCTTTTGATCAATTGAATTAATGATGTAGCTGGACGAAAAGGTAGGCAGAAATACACAACATAAACTTAGAAGAAACAAAAATTTTGTTACACGTTTTTACAAATGCAGAAAATGTGTGCTATTTACTGAGAAATCCTGGTATAAACTTAGCTTTCTTTCGGAAAATAATTAAACAAGGTGACAAAAAGCAGAGTTACTCTTCCAATTTATGTGAACCTAGCAGCCTTGAAAATTACCCTGTCTCTGGAAAAATGATTACAAAGACTCAGTTTTAGAACTGATTTGTCAAATTCAGAGTATTACACTATGAGGACAAGAGGATTCAAAATCTATCCTGTAAAGTTTATGGTATCTTATTTTTAAGATCTGGGAGATGACCAGAGTGTGCCCATTTTCTTGAAACATGGCTGCCCAGTGTATCAAAGGTTAGACTTTGATAAGTTGGCTTTTCTGACGGTTTCTTAAAGTTTATGGCCATAAATTTATATTATAGATCACATACTTCCTCATATTAAAATTTTAAGACCTTTTACCTAAATGTCAGGCAGAATCAATGAAAATGATAAGTTGGCACCCTTTTCTCAGTGAGTTTTAAAACTTCGTTAAACTTTCTAAATAATATAAAAGTAATTCTTTATTAAATCATTTAGCTCAGGCATTACAAAGTAAAATCGCATGAAAAGCATGAAAAGCAGGCTTTCTCGACACTTCTCTATGAAGACCTATGCTGTTTACTTGAACATAAGGACCGTTTGTGATGACACAGTCATTCATTTATGTCCTTGGCATACCCCATGACTGGTAGCAGTTCTAATGATGTTCTTCCTACTGAAAATAAGAGAATCACTGCTTAATGGGGGATTTTGGAGGTTCATGAGATGGAGATAAATATATTATCTAATATGAACAATTATCTCTCAAATGTATATACTAGAACAACCTCATCTTTACTAGATGGTAAAACACAGAAATATTTGGTAGAAAATCTACCCATGTCTCTGTGGTACATGTGTACTCAGGCATGTCAAACTCTTCTCAACACCATGAACAGTAGCCTTCCAGGCTCCTCTGTGCATGGAATTTTCCAGGCAAGAATATTAGAGTGGGTTGCCATTTCCTCCTCCAGGGTATCTTTCCTACCCAGAAATCAAATCAGCAACTCGTGCACCTCCTTCACTGGCAGGCGAATTCTTTTACCACTGAGCTACCTGGGAAGTCCATCCACGTCTCTACCCTGTAAGTTAGCAGCGGGCAAAGAACATACTTACATGAGTCGCTGTGATGGTCAAATAGAGAAAAAAATGGAGCTAAAACTGAACTTTGAGAACAGGCCTATGGGACTTCTCTGGTGGTCCAGTAGTTGACTTTGTCTTCCAGTGTGAGAGTATGAGTTCATTCCCTCCTCAGGGAGCTAGGTTCACACAAGCCTCTCAGCCAAAAAACATAAACGACAGCAACACTGCAACTAATTCAATAAAGACTTCAAAAAATGGTCCATATCAAAAAAATCTTTAAGAAAAGAGAGAATGTGCCTAAAAGCCCAGGATGGGTCACAGAAACCTTCTGTACCATATTCCATAATTTCATTCATAAGTAAGGTATAAGAAAAGGAACAGTAAAGCAACATATGAATAATCATGTCCACATATCTCCCCTCTGCTTTCAGGATTTATCTCCTGCTTTCAGATGGTGGGGTAAAGCGTTTGCCTACAGTGTCGGAGACCTGGGTTTAATCCCTGGGTCAGGAAGATACCCTGGAGAAGGAAATGGCAACCCACTCTCCCAGTACTCTTGCCTGGAAAATCCCATGGACAGAGAAGCCTGGTAGGTTATAGTCCATGGAGTCGAAAAGAGTCGGACACAATTGAGCGACTTCGCTTTTCAGATGGTAAAAAATCTGTCTGCATCGCAGGAGACCTGAGTTTGATCCTTGGGTCAGGAAAATCCCCTGGAGAATGAAATGGCTATCTACTCCAGTATTTCTGCCTAGATAATTCCTTGACAGAGGAGCCTGGTGGGCTACAGTTCATCGGATTGCAAAGAATCAGACATGACTGAGAGACTTACATTTTCATAGACTAAGGAGCCAGAAATCAGTATCTTGGAGTCACACAGCAGGCACATTCAAGGTATGTATTTATGTAACGCTTCTGATCAAAGTCTGATAATGTTCAGACTTTCTTCATCCATATCAACGGTCCACATCAAACGGCAGATGGTAAAGCACCTGCCTACAATGCGGGAGACCCAGGTTAGATCCCTGGGTCAGGAAGATCCCCTGGAGAAGGAAATGACAACCCACTCTCCAGTACTCTTGCCTGGAAAATCCCTTGAAGGGAGGATTCATAGAAGAGGGAGAATTCATAGAATTGATTCATAGAAGTCTCGTATCAATTCTTGGAATTCAGAGGAGCTGATGGTCAGGAGTAGCCTCAATCATCTGGGTCAGATAATAGAGTCCTGCAGTTCAGAGGACAGCAGCCAGTGAGGCCATACCATGGAAAAGTTGCTCCTCACACACTGGGATAATACACAGCTTGAATCATTTTTAAAGAGCTGAGATCAGTTCTACTTAACCATAGACATGTATGTCCGGTGAGTAGGTTGGACATAAATACTTAATCAAATCACATAAATCACAATATGTTCTCATGTAACAAGCTCTCAGTCCTTCATGGATGTGTGAGATCTTTTCATATATGTGCATCACTGTAATAGTAGCCCTTTGTAAGAACTTGAAACCACGGGGCAAAGGGCCATTACAAATACAATAAGAATCTGTTCATTTGACAGAATAACACAGCAAACTCCCATTGGAATTCTGTGGTTATTTAGACAGGGTTGCTGATATTGTTTTGGCTTTTCCTTTGTCAATCTTGTCACTAATTCGGATAACATTTACTTTGGCAAAATACATCATGCCATTTTCAGTTGTCCGTTACTTCTCTGCTTATTCCTTTTTAGCTAATAAGAATTACAACTCCTTCCAAAGTTTAACAGTTTAATTAACTTATCTCACTATTCTGATGATGATACTAATTTGTATCAACTAAAAGTGATTGATTTTATCCTTTATTTAACTCCTTGAGGTCCCAATTACTAATAATTGGGTTGAGAATGTTACTTTGAAGTTAATGGCAAATAGCCATCAGAAAACATTTTATGTGTATTCTAAGTATCAAGTGTTAACTAATACAATGTCAATGAAGGCTATGATTAGAACTGAAGCACCCCCTGATCCATTTTTTTTCTGTTCTCTTACTCAACACTAGGACCAAGAAAGAGAAGAGTGGAAAATGGAGACTGAAAAATGGATCAGGGACTGCTTCAGTTCTAATCAGAGCCTTTATAAACATTGCATTAGTTAGCATTTCACACTTAGAAAGAATACACATAAAATGTGTTCTGATGGCTATTTGCCATTAACTTCAAAGTAATATTCTCAAAAGCGAAAGTCCGTCAGTTCTGTCTGACTTTTTGCAAGCCCATGGAATTCTCCAGGCCAGGATACTGAAGTGGGAAGTCTTTCCCTTCTCCAGAAGACCTTTACAACCCAGAGACAGAACTCTGATCTCCCGCATTGCAGGCTGATTCTTTACCAGCCACAATGAAAGTCCAAGAATACTGGAGTGGGTAGCCTATCCCTTCTAGAGAAGATCTCCCAACCCAGGAGTCTAACTGGGGTCTCCTGCATTGCAGGTGGATCCTTTACCAACGGAGCTATCAGGGAAGCCCTGATATTCTCAATCGAGATGTTTCTCTGGAAATTTAGACTCCTAGTCAACTGTCTACTTGACATCTCCTCTTGGATGTCCCATGGGCATCCTGAGTTTAACAAATCCAAAACAATACTTCAAACCTATTCTTTTCAAAATCTGCTATATCCTCTATCTCCATTTAGTTCTTTAGGTTGAAAGTGCTAAAGTGGTTATCTTTGATTTTGCTCTCTTACATTGTTTGTAATTCTCAGGCAAATTTAGTTGAATTTGAAAGGTGTCCAGAATCTATACACGATCACCACGGTCATTGTTACCATCTTTGTGCAACTACCATTATTTTCTCCTGAATTTGTGTTATAACCACCTCACTGGTCTTTCCATTTTGCCTTTGCCCAATACAGTCTGTTTTTTTTCCCCTAAAAATCCAAAGGATCCTTTAAAACTCAAAGATGGGTAGTCATAACCATCCTAGGGTATCTCTTTCCTTTCAGAATAAAAAGCACAGATATCTCAATGACCTATGACACCCAGTATTGCCACACCCAATCCTGTCATTGTCACCTCCCTTTCATGTCCTACAACTCTCCCCTTCTCTTTCTACTCTGGAATCCATGGCTACCCCATTACTTCAAAAATGTGCCAGAAATGTGCCAGTCTCATGATTTTTGCTATATCCTCTACCTAGCATGGGCTTCCCTGGTGGCTCAGTGGTAAAGAATCCACCTGCCAATACAAGAGACCTGGGTTCAGTCTCTGTGTTGGGAAGATTTCCTGGAGAAAGAAATGACAACCCATTTCAGTATTTTTGGCTGGGAAATTCCCTGGACAGTGGAACATGGCAGGCTATAGTCCATGGGATTGCAAAAGATTCGGACATGACAGCAACTAAAGAACAAAAACTACCTAGCATATTCTTCCTTCAGATGTTGACAGCTTCCTTCGCCCCCTTCTGATCTTTGCTAAGTATCAGAATCTTGGCACTTGCCTGGTGGTCCAGTGGTTAAGACTTCACCTTCCAGTGCAGCAGGTGCAGGTTTGATCCCTGGTTAGGGAGCTAAGACCCCACATGCCATGTGGCCAAAAAATTAAAACATAAAGCAGAAGCAATATTGCCACAAATTCTTTAAAGGCTTTAAAAATGGTCCACAGGAAAAAAATCTTTAAAAATAAATCAGCGTCTCAATTAGACATTCCTTAAGAAAATATTTTAAAATTGTAAGGCTCCAAAATGCTTCCAATACTTCTGCATAATCAATCCTGATATCTTTTCCTTACTATTTATCTGACATACTGGAAGTGCTTTCCCAATAGCTCAAGAAGTAAAGAATCTGCCTGCAATGCAAGAGATGCAGGAGATGCAGGTTCGATCTCTGGGTGGGGAAGATCCCCTGGAGGAGGAAAGGGTAACCCATTCCAGTATTCTTGCCTGGAAAATACCATGGACAGGGAAGCCCGGAAGGCTACAGACCATAGGACTGCACGACTGAGCGTACATGCATACCCATACTAGAGGTAGCAGGTTAAATTTCTCCCATGGCAGACATTGAGACAAGAATCTTATTGCAAGTAGTGGTTTATTAGGTGAGTAATCCCAGAAAGTACCAGTAGAGGAATAGAGAAATGAAGCTGGAAGAAGAATGCCAGTACAGGATACATTAAAGGGCAGGTTACAGCTGTGGTTAACTAGAGCTCAATTGTCATGGGAACATATGGGCAATCTTAGAGAAAAGACCTGCATTGTCTTATATGAGCTATGAGAAAAGTAGTGTATTTAATTGTCAGTTCACTTAAGGAAGTTCCTTCTTTCTGTGTGCATATACAGAATTGCAGAATATATCAGGCAGACATAGAAAGCCCTCAGGCAATTTGTTGAAAGTGTTTGCTGCAAGAAGCCATTAGATCTGAGCACACAAGGAAAGAGCTTGCTGCAGATATTGTCCGTTACGGTATACCTTTTGCACAATTCACATCTACTCATTGCCCTACAAGTTCATGCATTCTATCTATCACTGATTCTTTAAGGTCATGGTCAGTCATAATGTACATATATATATGTATTGGGGGCTGTGCTGGGTCTTTGTTGCTGCATGTGTGCTTTCACTAGCTGGGGTGCACAGACTTATTACAGGGACTTCTCTTGTTGTGGCTTGGGGGCTCAAGGGCACTCAAGCTTCAGTAGTTGTGGCACATAGGCTTAGTTACCCCATGTCCTATGGAATCTTCTGGGAACAGGAATCAAACCTAGGTCCCCTGCACTGACAGGTGGATCATTAGCCATTGGACCACCAGGTAAGTCCATCATGATTTCTATTAATAAATAGATTAATGCAATGTTAAAACAGGAATGCTGCTGGGAAAGTTATGGATCCCTATTATTACAATTGGTTCTCCAGGTAATTTGATTACTTGACAAGTGGATTATATCAGACCTTCATTCCTGAAGGGGCTGAGATCTTACTACTATGTCCTTGTCTGGATTTGACTGTTTCAGTTGTCTTTTCAAGGCTATTGCCAGGGCAAGAACACCAGGAGGCAACCCAGTGAATTTGTGTGTTCAACTCAACTGTTTACTGTGCTATTAGGTGGCTGCAGTCTTATATCTCATGATAATGAAGATAAATTATTGCTTCCAGTAAATCTACATCTCTTTTTTTTTTTTCCCATTAGTCTTCTGGCACGAGAATCCCAAATAGTGACCATAGGTTCAGTCTGTATTGTAACTATAATAGAAATGTTCCCTAACCTCCAAGAAGCAAACTGTTTAATCACATGGATCCTGAAGATGCATGGAGTGGAAAGCATATTCTGCAGGTGAAACACAGGGAAGGGTTGTGAGAATGGTCACGCCTACCTCCAACACTTGGTTCCTGGGCCTATGTAGCCCAGCTATCAGAAACACTGGGGGATTTTGGCATTGGGGGATTTTGTTTGTTTTATTTTTGTTTTTATTTATTTTTAAATATAAATTTATTTATTTTAATTGGAAGTTAATTACTTTACAATATTGTATTGGTTTTGCCATACATCATTATACAGAGTGAAGTAAGCCAGAAAGAAAAACACCAATACGGTATACTAATGCATATATATGGAATTTAGAAAGATGGTAATGATAACCCTGTATGCAAGACAGCAAAAGAGACACAGATGTATTTTTGTTTTTAATATATAGTGTATCTTGAAGGACAGCAGAATGTTACCCTCAAGCTGAAGCCTTAAATATGCCTTTAAAAGGTTGTTTCAGAGTTCTACCAGATTGTCAACTGGTGACTTTGTATATTTAACTACACAAATATTTTCTGTTATTTTATGTTTAAACTATCTTGGCTTAGTAATAATATGATGGAGTCTTGTTTTCAGTAAATTAAATATCTTTTTATGTCTGGGCCCATTTTCCTCCCATACGACAGAAGAAGATTGAGCTGGGTGATTTATAAGAACTTTCCCAGTTCTCATTTACTCTCTATCTTATCCAGATAGGCAGAAAGCTATTTCTGCATCATTTTGGTATGTGTGTTATGGAGAAAATACATAGTTGTTGAGCTTGACCTTGTGATGGCCAATATGTGCTCATAGTATGTACCCAGATGCTGTTTTCTCATCACAAATATCTCCTTAATTTATATCAATATGAAATGTCCTAGGAGACACTTCTAAAACTTTAAAATTATAGGTGCATTAGATCTCATAAAGAAATCAGTAAAGCTAATGAAATTCAATAAACTAACAATTGTGAGTAAATTAATTCTGTAAATAAGTGAATATGCCAAGAACTGGTAATTGCCGTATTTAGATATTATTGTCTATATTTCTTTTAAAAAGATTGGTGGATGAAACACTTAAGTTACAGAATTCATACCACTATAAAAATGTTAAATAAGTCAGATAATTTTCTGAACCTCTATGCAAACCAAAACAACTTGGTGTAATTTTATAATTTCAGTCTTGAATGGGGAGCTGGAAAACTTGTTTTTCTAGATAAGTTTTACCCTATTATTACAAAATGCATGATTGCATTTATGAGATGATAAAAACTGTCAAAAGCAGGCATATTCTTATACTTGTAGTAGATGAATCACTCTTAATTTTGACTACAGGAATCCAGCATAAATAATTATTGTCAGAATTAGAGGCAGATCTAATTCTCCCAAATAGGTAAGTCTAGACTTTTACTATTAATCAGTGTTAAGAATTACAAGGTCAATGACCTTAGAGCTATGATAATTGTCTCAAGCCTAAGAATAACATGATTGTTACTAATACCTTCAAAAGACAGTGTTATTTCAAATATTGGAAATAAATTTTATATTGCAGAAAATTATTGGGAATCAGAAAGTAAATGGTTTAGAAGTAAACTGGAAAGGCTGAGGTTATTATTTATTATTAGAGTTTTTTACTTGATGTTCTATATTACTTATCGAGCAAATATTTATTGAGTTTCTAATACATGCCAAGTATTCTTCCAGATGCTTTCCAGGTGCTGCTATGGTAAAGAACCTGCCTGCCAATACAGGAGACATAAGAGATGCAGGTTTGATCCCTTGATCAGGAAAATCCCCTAGAGAAGGGAACAGCAACCCACTCTAGTATTCTTGCTTGGAGAATCTCATGGACAGAGGAGCCTGGTAGACTACTATTCATTGAATCATAAAGATTTGGACATGACAGAAATGACTTGGCACTTAGGACATCCTGCTGCTGCTGCTACTAAGTTTCTTCAGTCGTGTCCGACTCTGTGCTACCCCATAGATGGCAGCCCACCAGGCTTCCCCATCCCTGGGATTCTCCAGGCAAGAACACTGGAGTGGGTTGCCATTTCCTTCTCCAATGCATGAAAGTGAAGTCACTCAGTCGTTTCCGACTCTTAGCGACCCCATGGACTGCAGCCCACCAGGTTCCCCGTCCATGGGATTTTCCAAGCAGGAGTACTGGAGTGGGGTGCCATTGCCTTCCTTCTAGAGTTCCTCCTGACATGGATCTTATAGTCTGAGAGTGTCTTACAGGGAAAAACAGACAGGTTTTCTTTTCTTTTTTGAAGTATGGTGTTAGTAAATTATATAGTATGCATGATGGTGTGATTAAAAAAACTATGAAAGTAAAGATAAAGAGAGGTACAGTAAATGAGGAGGATAAAGAATGTTGTATTTTTTGTTTTCTAAAAGATGATAAGCAGAGAGTGCGTTGAGTTAATGTGAATAACATTGGGTGAAACAACAAGCCATAAAGTCCTCTAAATATTCAAAGAGCCATCCTAGATGTAGAAGGAGGATGTGCACAGGTTCTACCACAGAAACACACCTGACAAGTTCAGGAACATCAAGGAAGACAAGAATGGTGGAGGCGAGTGAGTAAAGGGATAAATCATAAGAGACAAGGTCAAAAATATTCACACGAGAACTGATCGTGTGAGACCTTCAAGTTCATCACCCACTCAAAGCAAGGTTGGAAGACACTGGAGGGCTTTGAGGGGAAAAGAAGTGGCACGATCTAACTCATATACAGCAATTACTGCCTTTGTTGTGTTTAAAATAGACAGAAGCAAGCTTGGAAGGAAGTAGGAGGACTAGTCAAAAGTTGTAGTGAAAATCTAGAAAAAGAGATTGGTCCAGGGATATGTTACATTAGAGGTAGGGAGAAGAGGTTTTATTCTTTAGCAGGCTTTTTCTTTTTCTTTTTTTTTTTTTTTTTTTTGGACAGGGGTGGGGGCGCATGTCGTGTGGGATCTTAGTTCCTCTACTGTTGGAATTGAACCAGTAGCCCTTACATTGGAAACATAGCATCTTAACCACTGAGCATCCAGGGAAGTCCTAGATATTTTTAAAATAGAGGAAAATGGATTTTTTTGTAGCAAGATGGAATCTTATTTAATGATATTAGAAATAACATGTATGGAGATAATATAAGGAGTGTTACTCTGATATTCAAAATCTTAGAGATTTACCTGGAAATATTGAGTCGGCAGTTGGCTGCATTGCTCTGAAATCCATAGGAGTGGTAAGCTTAGAAATAGAATTTAAAGTATTAGAATAGTGAAATTAGCAAAGGAATGGAGGGAAGAAAAGAAAGATGTAGTAACATTAGAGTTTTAGAGTTATCACAAAATAGCCCTTTTCTTTAAAATTATAGCCTTTACATTAAAAGAATCACTTGATCTCCCAGTCGATAGCGAAGCCAATAAAGTAGTCGTTCATCTCCTAGCTATTAGTTAATAATTTAGGCATGTTCAGCTATCATAATAATTCAACTATAATTTAATAATTCAGTGAAAATTCGAGATTTTTTTAATGCTTTCAGTTCGCCCTTAGGGTAAATAATCTATACAACATGCATAGCATAATCAGGAAGGAGCAAACACACTTTTAAATCTCTGATGAAAGCCACCAAGGATATATGTAGCACACAGCATTGCATCATTGGACTCAGAAATCATTACATGCAATGTTAATGCGTGAAAATATGTAAATTCATGGCTTCTATAATATGCTTTTCCTAACTCACAGGTGTAATAGACAGGAAAAAAAAGTATTTAGGATTTTTCTAGAAATAACAATGACATTTTTCAGGTTTTTAAAATTTATTATAGTCACAAAGGGAAAAAGTCCCTGGAGGGATATAGATGCTGTACTCATAAGTAGGTAATTTGAGGTCACATTTAATAAAGGGGCAAATGCGACAGCAAGATTCAAAGGGGTGACTTGGTAGATGTCATAAAACTAGTAAGTTCTACAACTGTCATTTAAAACTTAACTCTTTCTGACTTCACATTCACAGATTTAACATAATACCACACTTTTAACATCTACCTTCACAGTTTGGAATGGACAAGTTAGGGGAAAAAATCCAAGCCTCAAAATATTTCAACAGACCTGTTCACATACATAAAGTGAAGATTCTTCAAAGAATTTAGCACAATTAGAATCACTAATAAGAAAATGCACTAAAATACATTTGTGTTATTTATTTATGGTGAAAAGAAACTCTCTCACTAAATATTGTGTAAGCACTAATTAAGGGGACCAGTAACTATTGATAAACACTGGGAAACTTCTCTGATTGTCCAGTGGTTAAGAATCTGCCTTCCAATTCAGGGAATGCAGGTTCAGTCTCTGGTTGGGGAACTCAGATCCCATATGACACAGGGCAACCAAGCCCACAAGCCACAACTAGAAAAGCCTGTGTACCACAACAGAGTCCACGCATTGCACCCTAAAAAAGGAAAAAAGAAAATTTCAGAGGTAAATCACTATACAGTATTGCTGAGCATCACTGGATAACTTTAGTACCTAAGCACCTGTGTACACTTTTTAAAAATTATAAACACTGGGATATTTCAAGAATGTAAGTGAGTATTATTGTATGTTTGAAAGTTCATGGTTATTCTGTTTAGTCTGCTTCCTCAGTGCTTCATGCCTTTGTCCCTTTCTTTCTCTTTCCATTATCCTAACTCAGCTTTATTTCTTGGTCAGACTCACATCAGCTCTCATAATTGAGAAAAAAAATTCAGACACTTATACTATCCTCAGCATTTACAGATTAAGGTATGCCTACAAATATGAAACTTCCGTGGTTAATTATTTTTCTAATTCTATGGCCAGTTAAATCTAATAAGCCTTACATCAATATTATCATTCTTTACCATTCAGTATAAAAAAACCCTCATCTATCTTTCCCAATACTATTTTTTGTATGATGCTTTGAGTTACCTTTCCCTGACCAAAATGACAACTTCTCACCACCACCCAAACCACAATTGAGAAAACTTTAGAAAATTCTAGAATCAAAATGTGCATATCCCTCCAGCACTGGGTAGTAAAATTATTTTTAAATAGTCACCAGTACTATTCCTAAATTAATACATGTTTATTAGACTGAATTTCTAAAGCATGGGTTTGAATTTTCAGATGTTTGATTGGTTGGGACATACCTAATAATGAATAAAGTAACAATGACATCTGGTAGGCATCATAAGGTAGAAATATAGGAGTTCTTATTAGAAGCAATTAACCTAGGCAGAAACATTCTCTCTATTCCTTCTGTCACTACTGAGACCACTTAGCAGATACACTGACTCCACTCACCAAGCAACTTGGAGGACCTCAAGTAAGCTAAGAGAAAATTCATCATCCATTCCTAACAAAAACTCCAAAGGCATAGAGTAAGGTTAATTAAGTTTGATTCCTGGGCTGGGAAGATCCCTTGGAGAAGGAAATGGCAACTCATTCCAGTATTCTTGTTTGGGAAATCTCATGGATAGAGATTGACCAGCTACAGTCCATGGGGTTGCAAAGAGTCCGACATGACTGAGCAACTAAGCATACCTGCATGCACATATATATTCTGAACATTATATATGTGTGTATACATTTTAATAAGTACATATATATACACCATAAAGTTTTATAACAGATATGTATATATGTATGGAGAAGGAAATGGCAACCCACTCCAGTGTTCTTTCCTAGAGAATCCCAGGGACGGCGGAGCCTGGTGGCTGCTGTCTATGGGATGGCACAATCGGACACGACTGAAGTGACTTAGCAGCAGCAGCAGCAGCATACACATAAAAAATATGTTTATGTGTATGTGTAATTGCTATAAACTCAAAAATAGACCAACAAAACCTGAATGTATGAATGGGAAATAGCAAATGTTTTAGGCCAAGTTATTGTTTATTTTATAATCACACACATGTACACACATATTTACATAAGCAGATACATGTATTTTTATCTACATAAGCAGATACATGTATTTTTATCTACATACTTATATAAAATTTTACATATTAGATGTTTCACAACTTTTGCACTTTTAATAAATTTTTATTCATTTATTTATTTTTGGTTACACCGGGTCATCATTTTTTGCATGCAGGCTTTCTCTAGCTGCAAGTGGGAGCTACTCTTCAGAGCAGTGCCCTCATTCTCATTGAGGTAGCTTTTCTTCTTGCAGCTCCTGACTCCAGGGTGTGTGGGTTCAGTAGTTGTGGCAAATGAGCTTAGCTGTCTGGTGGCACGTGGAGTCTTCCCAGACCAAGGATGAAACTTGTCTTCCCTGCACTGGCAAGCAGATCCTTAACCACTGGACCAGCAGGGAAGCCCAACTTCTGTATTTTAATTTACTTTATTTTGGTGCACTTTTAGGTTTAAAGAAAAAGTGAGCAGAAAGTGCAGAAGAGTTCCTGCATTCTCCTCTGCACCCCTCCTCAGTCACTTTTTTTCTATAATTAAATCTGTCATTTTCCATAATTAAATCTGGCATATTTGTTACAAATTATGAATCATAATGGTACATCACTAACTAAAGACTGCAGTTAGAGTTCATCCTTTGTGAATAGTTCTATGGGTTTTGAAAAATGTATGTCAAGTAAGTACCATTGCAGTATCATATAGAATAGTTTCGTCATCCTAAATGTCTCCTGCACTCCACCTGTTTCTATCTTTCCACAAACTACTGGAAACCACTGATCTTTTCATTGTATCTTTAGTTTTGCCTGTTCCAGAATGTCATACATTTGAAATATATACAATGCAGCCTTTTCAAACTGTCTTCTTTGATTCAGCAATATGCATTTGAGTTCATATCTTTTAGTGGCCTGTGTTCATTTCTTTTTTATTTTTGAATATCATTCCACTGTATGGATATACCACAATTTATGTTCATTAATCTATTGATGGACATCTGGATTGCGTCCAGTTTGGGGCAATTATGGATAAGGTTGTTGCATATATTCATGCACAGGTTGTTGTATTAACATACATTTTCAATCATTTGGGTAAATAGCAAGGAGCATGATTATTCATCATAAGATAATGCACTGTTTGTCAACAGTTGTCAAACTCTCTTTTAAAAAGGTTGTGCTGTTTTTCTATTGCCACCAGCAAGGAACAATAGTTCTTACTCCAGATTTTTGTCAGTATTTGGCAACTTCAGTATTTTTGGCATTTAATACATGTGTAGAGGTACCTCCTGACTTTAATTTTCAATTCTCTAATGAAATTGTTACACACCTTTTCATATGCTTATTGGCCATCTGTTTATTTCCTTGGCTGATGCCTATTTATATCTTTGGGTTTTGTGTTTTCCTCTTGTGTTTTAAGTGGTTTGTTTGTTTGGTTGGTTTTTGCTTATTTTGCATAAAAACCATTATCACATATACATTTTGCTTTTGTTGTCTTCCAGTTTATGTCTTGTCTTTCCAGTCTTTTAATTGTGACTCTCCAGAGTACAAGTTTTAAATTTTAATGAGTCAAACTTATCATTTTTTCCATGCATTGTCCATTTGATGTGCATACTAAAAACATCACTAAAACCAAGGTCAGATAAATCATATATATTATCTTCTAAAAATGTTAAACATTTTCAATCATTTGGGTAAATAGCAAGGAGCATGATTATTCATCATAAGATAATGCACTGTTTGTCAACAGTTGTCAAACTCTCTTTTAAAAAGGTTGTGCTGTTTTTCTATTGCCACCAGCAAGGAACAATAGTTCTTACTCCAGATTTTTGTCAGTATTTGGCAACTTCAGTATTTTTGGCATTCTAATACATGTGTAGAGGTACCTCCTGACTTTAATTTTCAATTCTCTAATGAAATTGTTACACACCTTTTCATATGCTTATTGGCCATCTGTTTATTTCCTTGGCTGATGCCTATTTATATCTTTGGGTTTTGTGTTTTCCTCTTGTTGTGTTTTAAGTGGTTTGTTTGTTTGGTTGGTTTTTGCTTATTTTGCATAAAAACCATTATCTCATATACATTTTGCTTTTGTTGTCTTCCAGTTTATGGCTTGTCTTTCCAGTCTTTTAATTGTGACTCTCCAGAGTACAAGTTTTAAATTTTAATGAGTCAAACTTATCATTTTTTCCATGCATTGTCCATTTGATGTGCATACTAAAAACATCACTAAAACCAAGGTCAGATAAATCATATATATTATCTTCTAAAAATGTTAAAATTCATATTATCCATTTATATCCATGATCAATTTTGATTCACTTTTTTGGTGAAAGCTGTAAGGTGTGTGTCTAGCATGATTTCTTTGCACATTGGCATCTAGTTGTGCCAATACTACTTGCTGAAAAAAAGAATCCATTTTTCCATTGAATTATCTTTGTATCTTTGAAAGAGAAGTTGATTATGTTTGTGTGTGTCTATTTCTGGGCTCTCTGTTCTGTTTCACTGAGTAATCTGTCTATTCTTTTTCCAGTACCACCCTATGGTTACTGTAGATTTATATTAAGTGTTAAATTCAGTTCAGTCGCTCAGTCGTGTCTGACTCTTTGTGACCCCATGGACCACAGCATGCCAGGCTTTCCTGTCCATCACCAACTCTCATAGTTTGTTCAAACTCATGTCTATTGAGTCGGTGATGCCATCCAACCACCTCACCCTCTGTCATCCTCTTCTCCTCCTGCCTTCAGTCTTTCCCAGTCTTCTCCAATGAGCATCAATCCTTCGACGATATTTTTTCCTCTTCAGTATTGTGCTCATTAATTCTAGGTCTTTTGACTTTCCATATCTCAAAAAAAGACTTTATTGAGATTTTAATTTGAATTGCTTTGAATCTATACATCAAATTGGGAAGAATTGAAATCTTAACAACATTGAGTCTTCCTATGCATGGACATGGAATATTTCTTCATTTACTTATATTTTCTTTGATCTTTTGCAATCAGAGTTGTGGTTCTCTTCATATAGTTTTTGTGCACATTCTGATACAACTAAACTTGTGTTTCATATTTTGTGTGCACATTTAAATGGTGCTCCTTATTTTTATTTCAGATTTCACTTGCTTATGTCTGATATTAAGAAGCAATTGCAAAGGAGGCCAGTGGTGCAATAGATGATGCATCTGACTACAGATCAGAAGAAAGCAATAGCTGTACAATTGTGGAACACCTGGAACTAATACAACATTCTAAATCAACTATTTTTTAATTTAAAAAAATTCATGTCATTTTCCACTTGAAAAATAATAAAAGCAACAACTGTAGTTATTGAGAACAGCAAAAGATAAATGATTAAATTCACTCAGAGTACACTAAAAACTGATGCAGAAACTGAATGTTTCTTTGTTCATGTAAGGACGTATATGCCTAATAGAGATAGCCATAAATGACATTCAGAAGGAAAAAGTTAGAAAACATTATTATAATTGCAGAAATCAAAGATGTCAAAGGGCACTTGAATGGGATATTGACATTTGATCAAAAGCCTTTTTCTCATATTCTTTTCAAATTAAAGATTGCAATGGCCTTCATGACTACATAGTCTAAATCATTTTATTCATCTAAAATTATAAAAGTATATCTCCAGGTATAATTGCCACACAGGTGCACATTCAGCAACAAATAAAATGTTTTTTTTTTTTATCAATAAGGTAATTTGGCTAGTGTTTGTAAATATCATTTAGTAGTGTCTCACTGGATATCAAATCAGATTACTTGTACAACAACTAGCTAGTTTTCCTGTTTTCTCTGGAAATCTGACTAGGTATACATAGTGTCCTGTATCTTAAGTTTTTGTCTTTAAATTCTTTTCGGATGATTATACATTTTCTCTTGGATTTGCATGCAATTTCTTCATTTCAGTCAAGAGTTTTTTATTTGTTTAAAGAGTAACATACATGTTTCTGCGTGTTTCTTTATCCCAAACATAAAGGGATTTTTTCTATGAATGTAAATGAATGTATTACCTTCTGAGTGTTTAGTACAATTGGTTGACAAACTGTTTATATTTCACTTTCTCATGGATTTCTTACACTACACATTTGCTTTGAAGTATGTAAATAAATATTAGGCCAAACATATTGAAGATATGTGTTCCTTTTGAAATGTATAGTTGCTAGGCACCTCTTTCATATTCTTGTGCATGGGTTTTCAGTGGGGTAATTGTATCTACCTTTTAAGTTTGTTGTGAGAATCAGTAGATTCATAGAAGTCAAGTGTTCTTGATTGAAGATAAGCAAGCTAAACATTAGCTAATAGCTTTGCCAAGGTGACTAATGTCTTGCTATCTACCAGAAACACATGAAAAATATACTACCAACTAAAACAAAACTAATTGATTTCTAAAGTTGGTTATATTTACAAAGTCTTTCTTTCTATTTATTTGAATCTGTAAATAAAGTTTAGATCAATATTTTGGTACTCTACCAACATATCATAAAGTTGCTTAGTGTTTTATTACATCCTTCATCCATAAGAATTGCTACTGCATCCTGCTTTGTATAACAAATCATTTTTTTATTACTTAGATGTAATATTTAAACACTGAACTGTTTAAGACAACTTCAAAGGCTTCTACAGTTAGTCTCTCAAGCAGTCCAGACTGACACTCAAGTTATTCCATAACTTTGACTCCACCTTATCTTTCCATTCAGTTTCTTAGCAAGACAAACTAAATTTCTTGCTTCTTCCAATTCACATATCAATACATATGATTCCTGCCCCTCAGATACACAGTCCTTCCTCTCAAATTGACAGGCTTGAAATTCTCAGGTAAATGTTAACTCCTCATATGTAATTAAGTTCTGATCTCAATAATGCCCAATATTTCATCACTAATACACCATACATACATGAAAGGTAGGTTATTATTTCAGGCTTTTGGGTGTTTATAAGTGGGCTTAGCTAAAATGCTCCAACTAGCACGTGAACTGGGTGAAAGCCTACGATTACAAAGCTTTCACCAAAACATTGTTCCAGTGGTAGCTTTCACCAAAACATTTCATCTTGGGTGAAATAATGAGATAGTAGTGAAGTTAGTATCAAATTAGCAAAAACAAAGCAAAGTTATTCACAGCCAGGATATGATTAACAGAAAATTAATAAGTAACTGAATCAACCTCAGATGCTATGGAAAAGGCCCTTTTCAGTTATACAAAGTATTAAATATGAAATTAAAGTCTCGGAGCTTTTTGTTAATACCAAAATTTTCACACTCTCATTGGGCAGTTCCAATTCCAGGTAAGGTGAAGTAAACATGTTTACCTTTCTCTTCACTGAAAACTATTATAAAACCTGTATGGAATGCAGAGCCTAGCTATTTGAGAACTGTGAAAGCAAAAGAGCAACAGAAAGTGTGAGGAAGAAGACCAGAATCCAAGGATCCACTGTGCTACTAAATCTGTGTTGAGTTTACCTTTTTTTTCCCCCTCCATGGCTTGAAGCCATGTCAGTTAGGAACTCAAAAGTAAGTAATACAGAACAAAGAGAGAGATACAAGCGTGCACTATCTTGTATATTATATAAGAGTATACTCTTGAGATATGAGTGTACTATCCTACAGCTCAGAGTGAGGGAAAAGTGCCCTCACCCTTTTTAAAATCCTTTCTCTCCTTTCTTTCATGCTCTAACACCCAAGGAGTTGCACTTTGGAAGCAGAAACCTAGGAAACAACTCTAAGGAATAAAAACTCTCCTCCCCATTCAGTACAATCAGTGTCCCTTGAGCACGGGCAAAACTAACATTCTCTCTCTTTCCTTCTCTATCGCTATCTCTCTTACTCTTGCTCTCTTTCTCTGCTGCTTGACTGTGGGTGCAGTATTAATCACAGGAGTGAACATTGTCTGCCAATACACCAACATGTGAGCCCTTTGCAAACAAAAAGTAATGGTAGAGGGCTTGGGAGAGAGAAGCCAGGGAAGACTCCTCCAGGAAGGAAAATACAAACTCCTGAACCTGCCACCATGAAATAAAACATTTCCTAATATATTGGTGGGCAAAAAAACTTCACAGGTTTCCATGATTCCGGACTTCCAAGTGTGAATTTCTGAGCCATGCCAACAAGAAAGCCACTTCCTGCACAAGGAACTTAAGGATATCACAGTTCAGTTCAGTTCAGTAGCTAAGTCATGTCGGACTCTTTGTGAGTCCATAAATAGCAGCACACCAGGCTTCCATGTCCACCACCAACTCCCAGAGTTCACTCAAACTCATGTCCATCGATTCAGTGATACCACACAGCCATCTCATCCTCTGTCGTTCACTTCTCCTGCCTCCAATCCCTCGAAGCATCAAAGTCTTTTCCAGTGAGTCAAATCTTTGCATGAGGTGGCCAAAGTATTGAAGTTTCAGCTTCAGCATCAATCCTTCCAACGAACACCCAGGACTGATCTTTAGAATGGACTGGTTGGACCTCCTTGCAGTCTAGGGGATTCTCAAGAGTCTTCTCCAACACCACAGTTCAAAAGCGTCAACTCTTTGGTGCTCAGCATTATTCACAGTCCTACTCTCACATCCATACATGACCACTGGAAAAACATTAGCCTTGACTAGATGGATCTTGGTTGGCAAAGTAATGTCTCTGCTTTTGAATATGCTCTCTAGGTTGGTCATAATTTTCCTTCCAAGGAGTAAGCATCTTTTAATTTCATGGCTGCAGTCACCATCTGCAGTGATTTTGGAGCCCAAATAAATAAAGCCTGACACTGTTTCCACTGTTTCTCTATCTATTTCCCATGAAGTGATGGAACCAGATGCCATGATCTTCGTTTTCTGAAAATTGAGCTTTAAGCCAACTTTTTCACTCTCCTCTTTCACTTTCATCATGAGGCTTTTTAGTTCCTCTCCACTCTCTGCCATAAGGGTAGTGTCATCTGCATATCTGAGGTTACTGATATTTCTCTTGGCAATCTTGATTCCAGCTTGTGCTTCTTTCAGCCCAGCATTTCTCAT
>SJYC01023265.1:0-10323 GCA_006408675.1 Madoqua kirkii | reverse complement strand
TCTATACTTTTTATTATTGTCTTGCATCTGGTATACTTATCCAAAGATGCATTTCAACCAATTAAAATAATTGGCTTATCCTTCAATATTTTTTTTTCATGATGATGCTACATTTTGTGTAATATTATTTAGACATCACTTGGCAATAAAAGTTTTTCTTTGCCCCATATATCTTTCTTCTCAACTTGAGTATAAGCTCCTGGAAAACAAGGACTATGATATATGGGTGTGTGTGTGTGTGTGTGTGTGTGTGTGTGTGTGTGTGTATGTCTTTACAGGGAAATTGACATTAAACATATGTTGGGTATTTGTGTGGTTTTAAAAAAATTCTAATTCTTTAATCTCGATTATTCAGAATAAAAATAAATATTTTCAATCTTCTACTTCCTGTTGTTCTATTTAGATTTAGCCATTGAACTTGAGATCACCTATTTATTAGACTGAATATGATCATAGTATAAATTATTCATTCAGAGTTGCTGCCTTTAATTGTTTGTTCCTCAATATGGTTTACTCTGAGCATAATTTTACTAGCATAAAAAAATAAGGCTTTCTCTGATCCTTTCTAAAATTCCACTTCCTAATATAAGACCATGTGTGTCAGAATGTGAATAAGTAAGAGCATATCTACCTCCTCCAAAAATGTATTTTATGAAATTAATGTTTAAAGTTTCCCTAAGTCTTTTTTTTCCTGCCTCATGGTGGAGACAAATTCCTGTCAATAAGCAATATAATTGTTAGCATCTTTGTTATTTTTCCTGAGCTAAGCCAAGTTGAACTACTTTTGTAATTAAAATAAATGCACTGATAGAATATCATGTAGTTATTTGCTATGCAACAAGATAATTACTTTTTCTGGATAAGAATTTCAGAAAATAATATTTTTAATGTTTTCCTAAAATTTCTATTGACCCTATAAAAATCCTGATGCTCACTTCTATACTGTATAAACAAAATTTTTTTAAAAAATCATTCTGAGTTTATTAAAAGGTATTCTCTTTTTTTCATGTATAAAAGCTAAACTCAAATCCTATAGGCTTAAACTCTAACTGGAGTATATAAGACTATTCAAAATTCAAAGTTGCTTTCTGAACAGATTGCACCAGCTAGTTGATGAAACTTGAGCTAATTACACTAATGTTGACAAATGCACTGGCACAAAAACAAATGTCACATTTTTCAAAAAATTACACCTCTTCAAAAGATGCTAAATAGATTCAGTGATTTGTGGGTGTAACTGAACTATTTGTGCAAAAACAGTTTTGAAAATTCTGATTTAAGATATAAAAAGACTAAGTACAGTATGAATGCTTATATGCCATTTTCAAATGTATTTTAATGAAATATTTAAAATTTTGGAACAATAAAGAAATTACTATATTTGGCACTGGAACATTTTCTCTAATTGTTTATTTTAAATGTTGTAGCATATACAAAAATAAAATCATTCTCTCTTAAGGAATGCCTTTATTATAAATTGAGTTGGTATGGATATCTGAAATGAAATGAATATTTCAGATATCTGAGTCTGTATCCTGTTTCAGGGAAAATATTTCTTTAAATTCATCCACAAAACACTTATATTTTCTATTACATGGCAAAATAACCACTTTATGCTAAAAGTTTTATGTTAAGAACTTGTTAAAAGTTGTAAGCAGATGATCTAATTTGATCTTTCTAATAGTCCTGTAAAGAGGAAGTGATCAAAACTAAGTATCTGAGAGTCAGAGAGATTATATAACTCTTCCTAGTCAATAGGTCTAGATTTTTATCCAAGGACTCCTTAACACTCAAGCTTCAACTGTTCCTACTGTCCCACCAGAGCTCTCAAATATTTTATCTGAATATCATACATTCAAAATGATCAGCTTTCTTCTATTTTGCATTTAGGAGTGCAGTCCAATTATTCCAGACTATGTCAATGATTCTTTTAGAGTCGGGGTTTGCTTTCTATTTGCTATTTTCAACAGCCCCAAGCTACAGTTTTGGCATCTTAGAAACAGCCTACCTGGGTTAGATATGTTCACTGAATCTCAAGTAATCAATCTCATCTGGAACATTCAATTAAATTCAGTTCAGTTGCACAGTCATGTCCGACTCAGTGACCCCATGGAATGCAGCCTGCTGGGCCTCCCTGTCCAGTACCAACTCCTGGAGTTTACCCAAACTCATGTCCATTGAGTCAGTGATGCCATCCAACTCTCTCATCCTCTGTCATCCCCTTCTCCTCTCACCTTCAATCTTTCCCAGCATCAGGGTCTTTTCAAATCAGTCAGTTCCTCACATCAGGTGGCCAAAGTATTGGTGTTTCAGCTTCAACATCAGTCCTTCCAATGAACACTCAGGACTGATCTCCTTTAGGATAGATTGGTTGGATCACCTTGCAGTCCAAGGGATTCTCAAGAGTCTTCTCCAACACCACAGTTCAAAAACATTATTTCATTGTCACTCAGCTTTACTTATAGTCCAACTCTCACATTCATACATGACTACTGGAAAAATCATAACCTTGACTAGATGGACCTTTGCTGGCAAAGTAATGTCTCTGCTTTTTAATATACTGTCTAGGTTGGTCATAACTTACCTTCCAAGGAGTAATCATCTTTTAATTTCATGGCTGCAATCACTATCTGCAGTGATTCTGGAGCCCAAAAATATAAAGTCAGCCATTGTTTATACTGTTTCTCCTTTTTCCATGAAGTGATGGGAGCAGATACTATGATCTGAGTTTTCTAAATGTTGAGCTTTAAGCCAAATTTTCATTTTCCTTTTTCACTTTCATCAAGAGGCTCTTCAGTTCTTCACTTTCTGTCATAAGGGTTGTGTCATCTGTATATCTGAGGTTATTAATTTGAAAGATTAAAATGAATTAGAAATATTGATGACAGAAATCAAGCTAGTCATTAAAAAATAAAAAGGGAGTTTAAATTACAGGGGCTCTGTTAGTTATATGGAGAGATGAGGACTTTTGTTGACAAAGATTTATTTTTACTCAGCCACAGAAGAGTAAGATTCAACTATTCAGAGTATCATCAACCTCTGTGATTAGGGTTCAAAATGGTCCTTCCCTTAGCCTCAGTTAGAAATAACCAGTCATCAACACGATCTACTGCATCATCAATGCATATGACTAGTCGACCTTTAAATACCATCTACAAACCAATATAAATCAATATTAAAGTTATAAAGGGAAATCTAATTTCTAAGGTAGACATAAAGGAGGTAACTCCTAACTTTAATCCTACCTGTAACTCTAATCCTAAACTCTAATCATATAAACCCTAAATCATAACCCAATACTTTTTTATTATTCTATCACCTATTATGGGACAATTAAAATTTCATATTTATTAAACAATCTTCAGTAGATCTTACTCTTGTATTGTTGATGCCTTATCTTTTCCTACCTGGTTGTCTGACCCCTAATTTAATCTAAAATTTGCTTACTCTTTGCTAGCCACTTAAATTCTTATCTTCCAGACTTTTGACCATCTGGGACTCCCAGTTTTCCCTAGTTTGGGGGAGCCATGAAACTTCTCAAATGTTCCTCAGCATGCCTATCTTCTGGGGACTTCTCCAGGTTTTAGTCTTTTGCCAAATGGTTGTCTGAAGCTGAAACACATTTCTGGCTGGCAGGCATGCAGACAATCACTCATATCTGAAACAGTATTGTTGGGACTAGAGATCACTAATCAGAATCCACAAAATAAGCAAAGATTATGTATTTACTTAAGATTAGGATTAACAGTTTCAAAGATATGTAGGTTTGGCTCTTTCTTGAAATCTCTGGGGCTTTTAAAACATTAAAAGTAACATTCTGGAGTAGGAAGAAACATCTCACTCCAGTATTCTTGTCTGGGTAATTCTATGGACAGCGGAGCCTGGCGGGCTACAGTATATGATGTCTTAAAAGAGTCAGACATGACTTAGCCACTGAGCATGCACACAAAAATAACATTTAAAAAGGTTTTAAATTTAAAAAAATAATATTATTTCTACTTTTTTTTCATGTTATAAAATTTGCGTAAAAATCATTAAGGTAGCGTTTTCAGCATATCCACTCAGTGTTTCCACTTTAGTAACTGGTTTTATGAGAGGGTAACTCTCTACATTCAGTAGGGTATAGAGAGATAGCACCTGTTATCTACTGGTCTTTTTACTCACATCCAATAGTAATAAAAATATTATGTTTGTTCATTGGATGAAAGAAAGTGCAAGTGTTAGTCACTCAGTTGTGTTCAATTCTTTGTGACCCCATGGACTATAGTCAACCAGGCCACTCTGTCTATGGAATTCTCCAGGCAAGAATACTGGAATTGGCTGCCATTTCTTTCTCCAGGGGATCTTCCTGACCAGGGAGTGAATCCAGGTCTCCACCATTGCAGGCAGACATTTTAATGACTGAGCCACCAGGGAAGACCATATTCCTTGGATACATGTTTCCAGTTCTAAATCATATTGTCATTTTAATTAAAGTCTGAATTTTTACAATATTACCATTCAATTTTAAATGGTCAAATATTCACTGTTTCTTATGACTGCTTCAGTTCAGTTCAGTCACTCAGTCGTGTACAGCTCTTTGCCACCCCTTGAATCGCAGCATGTCAGGCCTCCCTGTCCATCACCAACTCCCAGAGTTCACTCAGACTCATGTCCATCAAGTCCGTGATGCCATCCAGCCATTTCATCCTCGGTCGTTCCCTTCTCCTCCTGCATTCAATCCCTCCCAGCATCAGAGTCTTTTTCAGTGAGTCAACTCTTCGCCTGAAGTGGCCAAAGTATTGGAGTTTCAGCTTCAGCATCAATTCCTCCAGTGAGCACACAGGGCTGATCTCCTTCAGGATGGACTGGTTGGATCTCCTTGCAGTCCAAGGGACTCTCAAGAGTCTTCTCCAACATCACAGTTCAAAAGCATCCATTCTTTGGCACTCAGCTTTCTTCACACTCCAACTCTCACATCCATATATGACCACTGGAAAAAACAGCCTTGACTAGACGGACCTTTGCTGGCAAAGTAACATCTCTGCTTTTTAATATGCTATCTAGGTTGGTCATTCAAAAGCAGAGACATTACTTTGCGGACGAAGGTCTGTCTAGTCAAGCTATGGTTTTTCCTGTGGTCATGTATGGATGTGAAAGTTGGATTGTGAAGAAGACTGAACATTGAAGAATGGATGCTTTTGAGCTGTGGCGTTGGAGAAGACTCTTGAGAGTCCCTTGGACTGCAAGGAAATCCAACCCGTCCATCCTGAAGGAGATCAGCCCTGGGATTTCTTTGGAAAGAATGATGCTAAAGCTGAAACTCCAGTACTTTGGCCACCTCATGTAAAGGGTTGACTCATTGGAAAAGACTGATGCTGGGAGGGATTGGGGGCAGGAGGAGGAGACAACAGAGAATGAGATGGCTGGATGGCATCACGGACTCCATGGACGTGAGTCTGTGTGAACTCTGGGAGTTGGTGATGGACAGGGAGGCCTGACGTGCTGCGATTCAAGGGGTCGCAAAGAGTTGGACACGACTGAGTGACTAAACTGAACTGAACTGAAAGGAAAATTTACTGAAGTGAGGAATTTTGTTTTCAAATAACCAAAATATAGAAGGAAATCTTATGATTGATGTGAATTCAGGTATATCTCTCTGAGATAGCTTGCATTTCACAGCTGTTTCATCAGGTTAGCATCAATCACATTCTTTGTCTTTGTTTATGCCCAACCCCAAGTTGGATATAAGTATATTGAAAATAAAACTGAATTCTCACCTTTTTACATGAAAATAAAAATTAAGATCTAGGAGACACTTTTCCAATTGGTTATTTTAGAACTGAATATTCCTCATTATTTCAAAAGTTCACCAGATAAGTCATTTTGGACCAAAGAATGAATTTCTATACATATAATACTTGAGATGTTCCCCTATCTAATAAATCCAGAGCTTGCTCAATTATAGACCAATTAATGCATCTAATTATAGATTTGATTTCATATATATGTGAAAAATGAAATATTGTCAACCAGATGTTTTCAAATATTTATTATCATGTCAGGAAACATCTAGACAAGTAAGGTTCTATTCTGTGTGTTGCTGTTGATCTTATTACTTTTCCTCCAAATATTTCAGCATGTTACAGAGATAGAAAGTAAAATTGTTAGTCACTCAGTCGTGTCAAACTTTTTATAATCACATGGACTGTAGCCCACCAGGTTCCTCTGTTCTTGGAATTTTGCAGGCAAGAATACTGGAGTGGGTTGCCATTCCCTTCCCCAGGGAATCTTCCCGACCCAAGGATTGAACCCAGGTCTCTTGCATTGTGGGTGGATTTTTTTACTGTCTGAATCACCAAGGAAGTCTTGCTATAGAGATAATCTAGATTTAAATCAAAATAGACACAGTTCAGAAAGATAAGTATCTTACTAGACATTAAAAATCTTTTGCATATTGATTTATACAAATGAAGATAAAGAATAAATATTTGGTTTTGATAGATGGATATAAAAACATAAATATTATTATTACCTTAAGGAATTTCATTATATAAAACATGATATGCTTTTTAAAATCTCAAAAAGTTTATTAGCAAAGTTTCAAAAGAATGGTGTCTGCTCTGCTTTGAGCTATACAATTGTGATCATATGTAGGTTATGGCTATCATTAAATGGAAAATTGCTTCTCTTTAAATTTGAATTTTAATGACCTATAGCGCTAAATATATATATTTTAATAATATTAGAAATAACACCTTTGCAAATTTCATCTTCAATTCAGTTCAGTTCAGTCACTCAGTCGTGTCCAACTCTTTGCGACCCCATGAATCTCAGCACGCCAGGCCTCCCTGTCCATCACCAACTCCCGGAGTTCACTCAGACTCACATCCATCGAGTCAGTGATGCCATCCAGCCATTTCATCCTCTGTCGTCCCCTTCTCCTCCTGCCCCCAATCCCTCCCAGTATCAGAGTTTTTTCTAGTGAGTCAACTCTTTGCATGAGGTGGCCAAAGTACTGGAGTAGATACAAGCTGTCTCTACCAGTACCACTGTCCTTTCCTGAATTTCTTTGTGATGAAATTTGATTTTATGATTAGAGAATAGTAAAGATATGGATTAGATTTTTGCTAATTATACTTTTTTATTTTAAAAACAAATCTGTCACTACTGTTGCTTTAGTGTTCTTTTAGTAGTTCAAAATGAGAATAAAAGCAACTAATAAGATACTTTAAACTTTCTTCTGACATTATTAATCTAACTAGTGTTTAGGAAAATCCCATGGATGGAAGAGCCTGGTAGGCTGTAGTCCATGGGGTCGCTAAGAGTCAAACACGACTGAACGACTTCATTTTCACTTTTCACTTTCATGCATTGGAGAAGGAAATGGCAACCCACTCCAGTGTTCTTGCCTGGAGAATTCCAGGGATGGGGAAGCCTGGTGGGCTATCATCTGTGGGGTCGCACAGAGTCGTACATGACCGAAGTAACTTAGCAGCAGCAGCAGTGTTTAGGGAGCCAGTACACTGACTGATAGGAATAAATTATTTTTACTCCACTCAACACTGTTATAAATTATATTGGAAAAGTGAGACCAGATCTTGCTGAAGAAGTGCCCCTGAAGCTTTGAGGATGTGGTCATCCTTTTTTCTTTTAAGAAAATTAAATTTAGTTTATAAAAGGCTTATCTGGATAAATTACGCAAATTAAAAGTTACATATTCCAAGATATTTATCTTAAATGTAGACCAATATGTAAACTTTCAGTTTGCCTAGTGTTTTGAGTAAGACTGCAATGGTAGTCAAAATAATAAAGCCAATCTTGAAACAGTTAAATTTTGTCAGTATCTGGTCAGAGAATGAAGGTAATTCACTAACCAACCCAGTCATATTATTTTCTATTTTTCAAAAATAATAAATACTACCCCAATTTTAGGCTAACCAAGATACTAGAAAAGCAAATGAAGAAATCAGAATTCAAGGCATATTTATTCAAATAGACCAGTCACATAGAAATAAGCCAAAGAAAGATTACTGGACCCACTTTTTATGTCCCTCAAATCTAAAGGAATATAGAGATTTAGAGAAAGTTCAGTTAAGACCCTGACCCTTGTAAAGGACGTCATATTGGTCCACATCTTTCAGTTTCCCATCCTTAATTACTAGAGCTGTCCACACTATTTGAAATAAATCTCTAGAGAAAAATGGAATGTAAACTCTTTCTCCTATGGTTAATGCTTACTTTATAGATGATGAAGAATAAAATGATTGATCATGTACTATAATGATGGATAAGGACAATTTCTGGAAAGGTCAAACCTATTAAATAAATCTTAGAATATATTTAAAAACATCGTATCTGCCTCACTGGAACATGGTAACTCTTTTCAATGACAGGTGGCCTTCACATCAGAGGAGTAACAGCAGTGGTAAACAATAGACATTCATACTTTACTAAAAGAGTGGTAGAGAAAGAGTGACGATTGCGAAATTACCACTGCTAAAGTAAGAGCCCATCTTGAATAGAATAAAATAAATAAAGACCTTGACTACAGCTGCATAATCCTGGAACATCCTAATGAAAAGCAATGCAAAACAAACAAATGAAACACAACAACAAATAATCCTTTCCAACAATCAGACATTTGTGGGCACGGTAACATACTAATATTGGAAAAAATATTTCTTTTCCCATGACATGCAAAAAATTAATAAATAAAACACTAATAATAAGTTTTTTTAATTAAAAAACACATTTGTATCAAACATGTATTATTTCTACAATATATTGAATAGCTTTTTTTCTATCAGTTTAGAAAATCTAAATTGGTTTCATTTAGATTTTTACAGAATTTTGGAAGCATATAGCTGAAAGGGACATCAGCTCCTCTTAAAAACACAATACATATTTTTTTTTAATCTTGGTTTTATTCTTTTTTACAACAAATGCACCATTCTACCCTCCTTTATTTATAACTTAATAGATATAATTTCCTTATCTTTAAATTATTTGTGAAACATAGTAGGTGGGGAGAATTCCATAGCATGCTTGCATCAGCCTAATATTAATCTATGTAACCATCCTTCTCGAGATCTATTCCCAAATTCCAATATTTTTTGTCTGCTTGAAGGAACTAAAATTCTTCATATTGCCATATTTTGTACTTGCTCTTTTCCTGCCTAGAATTTCCTGCTTAAACCTAATGTCCCTGGAAAGTTTCTTCTGATTCTTTGTAGCTTAATGTAAGCATCATCTCTTCCATGAAGTCTTTCTAGCCTTTCCCAGATAGGGTCGAGTTCTCCTTCAGGTTTTGACAGCATTAATGTTGTCACATTTTCCTTTATGCATGCCTCTTTTATAGGACTAGGTTAGAAAACCCCTCGAACCTAGTCTTTTCCTCTGTGTGGCTTCCTTATTCTCACATTATTACCATACTCACAATACTTCTAACACAAGATGTATGGGGTGGAAAGATGGGGTTTCTTACACTAGCAATTATCTGTAACATCAGCTAAGTGTCCTACAACTTAATTCTGACTCTCTCTACCTAGAGAAAATATCAGATCCCACAGATGAAAGGACTGCTTTCAGCCCACTTCAGATGCCATTTAAAAAAACAGGTTATCACCTATGTTTCTGCTTAGTTACCCAACCAGGGATCGAACCTGTACCCCCTGCATTGGAAGTGCAGAATCCTAACCACTGTGGAACCAGGGAAATCTCTCACCTATGTTTCTGAACAACCGACTATACATCTGAGGTTGTCTTGACCCTCTCCTCCCATATAATTAATTCTCTAGAGCAGCTCACTGGAGAAAGAAACACCAAACCACTCCAGTATTCTTGCCTGGAATATCCTATGGAAAGCAGAGCGTGGTGTGCTGCAGTTCGTTGTGTCACAAAGAGTTGAACACAACTAAGTACATACAAAAAAGAGCAATATTGCATAGGAACCTGGAATGTCAGGTCCATGAATCAAGGCAAATTGGAAGTGGTCAAAAAGAGATGGCAAGGGTGAATGTCGACATTGCAGGAATTAGCAAACTAAAATGGACTGGAATGGGTGAATTTAACTCAGATGACCATTATATCTACTATAATGGACAGGAATCCCTCAGAAGAAATAATGTAGCCATCATGGTCAACAAAAGAGTCTGAAATGCAGTACTTGGATGCAATCTCAAAAATGACAGAATGATCTCTGTTTGTCTCCAAGGCAAACCATTCAATATCAGAGTACTCTATGCCCCAACCAGTAACACTTAAGAAGCTGAAGTTGAACAGTTTTATGAAGACCTACAAGACCTTTTAGAATTAACACCCAAAAAAGATGTCCTTTTCATT
>SJYC01023262.1:0-19974 GCA_006408675.1 Madoqua kirkii | reverse complement strand
AAAGATGGGTCATAACTATTGATTCTATGCATATGAATAAGAAAGAAACATATCATCATCTCTATGCTCCCAAATTCTATAACCAATTTTTTTTAATGCAAAAAGTACAAAACTCACACAGAAGAAATAGACATGATCTGAATAACCCCACAACTATTAAGGAAATGGAGCTAACAATTCATAATCTTCTCAGAAAAGATAACGTTAAGCCCACTTGGTTTCATTGATGAATTCTACCAAAGAAATAATACAAATTCTCTATTATAACTTCAAGAAAATAGAAGCAAAAAGAACACTGTCTAAGTCATGTTATAAGGTCAACGTTACCCTAATATTGAAAACAGATAAATACATTACAAGACAGGGGAATTACAAACCAAGATCATCAAAAACAGAAAAGTCTGAGAAACTGTCACAGTTAAGAGGAGACTAAGGACACATAACTAAAAATAATGTATCCTGGTTGGGATACTGGAGTTGAAAAAAGATATTAAGTTAAAATTAAGGAATTTAATATGTCTATATTCTAGTGAATATATACTGTAGTTAATAATAGTGTATCAAGTTTGTTTATTGCTAGTGACAAATCTACCATATTAATGGTAAATGTTAGTAATATGAGTCTGAGTGTGGATACACGAGAACACTGTAATACAACTCTGACTGCTAAGGGTTTTCTTTTGGCGATGATGAAAATGTTCTGTAGTGATGATTGCATAACTCTATGAATATGCTAAAAACCACTGAACTGTACACTGGAACAGGATGAATTTTAGGATATGTGAATTAAATCTCAATAATGCTTTTATAAATTTTTTAATAAAATGAAGCAAATGCATGAACTACACATTTTAAATCATTAAGTTATATTTTGTTACTTTTATGATATGTTTGAATTATATTAAATTGATATATGTACACATTACCAGTACTCCCAAGTGGAGGCTTAATAAATATTTGTTGAAAAAAAATCAAACATATGTAGATAAAGCTAATGTGTAAACTTTCTTCACTATAGGTTTTTAAACACTGAATTCTGCCTTTTTTCCCTATAATTTAACTGTCACTGAATTCCACCTTAATGTTAAATTATTCAGTCAGTGGATTCTTGTAGGTACAATCATGTGAATACCTTACTTGTCCGTTCTGTCGCTGAGTTACTTCCTTGTTGGTTTGGAGAGACATTCCTTTAATAGCTTCGTTTCCTTGCCAAAATTTTATTGCAATGATGCTGCTCTTGACACTGCTTTAAGTGAAAATGTTACTATACTACTCATAGATATTCAGAACCTTTCAGGTTTTGGATGAAGAGGTCTGATTGAAAATCAGAGACAGACACATACAGAGAATTCCAAGTTCCCAGTTGCCTTGAAGTTAACTGGAGTGGGCACTTGATTATTATGAAGGTTAGAATTGGATTGAAGAATCATACTTAAAGGTGTAATAGAGCTCAGAAAGTGCCAGACCTTAGAAGTACCTGGCCCTTGATTGTAGCAGCTGGAAATGATTTAACAAGCACTTGAGGTGACAGAATCAAATGCTTTATATGATGAATGGGCTGTTTCAATATAGTAAATTATTTTGCTCTTTAAAACTCAGAATTAAATAGTTTATTTTTTTCTGGGGGGAGTGGGGATGGGCAGGAGGGGAAGAGCTCCAGTAGAAAGGCACACAATCATGTACATAAAAAAATGGGGTCTCAGATCATACCATGAACGTATTTTTTTGGCTTTATGTTCTGTATTAACTGTGTGCGTACTCAGGTGTACCCTACATTTTGCAACCCCATGGACTGTAGCCTGCTAGGCTCTTCTGTCCACAGGATTCTCCAAGCAAGAATACTGGAGTGGGTAGCTATTTCTTACACCAGGGGATCTTTCTGACCCAGGGATCCAACCTGGATTGGCAGGTGGTTTCGTTACCTCTGAGCCATCTGGGAAGCCCTAACATATAAACTATATATTCCTTTATTAATGAAAGGAAATTATACCTCAGTGACTATCTCTTGCAGCATTTGTGAAGACTCTGTCTTTAAAGAAATAATATTGGGTGGCAGTTTAAAGCAGCTTTAAAGCACAACTTTCAGACACATTAAGTTATCATTTTATTTGACATGTAAAGATATTAGTTTCTTCCATTTCTTTCTTGAATCCATTGACTCGCTGGAGTTATTCATTTGTTTGTATCTTTCATTCATTTATTCAATGATTCTTGTGTTCTTGAGCACTAGTCATTTTCTAGGCACTTGGCTCATACTCTATAGCATCTGCATACAATGTGGGAGACCCAGGTTCAGTCCCTGGGTCGGGAAGATCCCCTGGGGAAGGAAATGGCAACCTACTCTAGTACTCCTGCCTGGAAAATCTCATGGACAGAGGAACCTGGTAGGTTACAGTCCATGGGATCCCAAAGAGTCAGGTATGACTGACCGACTTCACTTTCTTTTCTTATACAACTACACCTTAGGAATAGAACATTTTCTAAAAGAACCCTTGCTCTTAAGAGAAATTATCATGTATAGGTAGCAATCACTTTAAACAGTAACTTAACAGTCTGTATTTGTGGGTTATGTACTGCTGTCGAAATTTCCTTTTTTTTTTTTTCTTGAAAATTTTGCTAAACTTTGAGCATTAGTATTCCTTGATTTGATTAGTTTCATGCCATCCAAATTGGTGCTCTGTTAAATTTATTAGACGTCTTAAACTAATGAAGTGAAAATCAGATCCCAAACAACTAATTTCCCATGTTTATGTGTGTTTAAGAAGACATAGTTATATAAATAGTAAATCAAAAAAATATCTGATTTAAATAAATATCAGTTCAGTTCAGTTCAGTCTCTCAGTCATGTCCGACTCTTTGTGACCCCATGAATCACAGCACACCAGGCCTCCCTGTTCATCACCATCTCCCGGAGTTCACTCAGACTCACGTCCATCAAGTCATTGATGACATCCAGCCATCTCATCCTCGGTCGTCCCCTTCCCCTCTTGTCTCCAATCCCACCCAGCATCAGAGTCTTTTCCAAGGAGTCAGCTCTTCTCATGAAGCAGCCAAAGTACTGGAGTTTCAGCTTTAGCATCATTCCTTCCAAAGAAATCCCAGGGTTGATCTCCTTCAGAATGGACTGGTTGGATCTCCTTGCAGTCCAAGGGACTCTCAAGAGTCTTCTCCAACACCACAGTTCAAAAGCATCAATTCTTCGGCGCTCAGCTTTCTTCACTGTCCAACTCTCACATCCATACATGACCACTGGAAAAACCATAGCCTTGACTAGACGGACCTTAGTCGATAAAGTAATGTCTATGCTTTTTAATATGCTATCTAGGTTGGTCATAATTTTCCTTCCAAGAAGTAAGCGTCTTTTAATTTCATGGCTGCAGTCACCATTTGCAGTGATTTTGGAGCCCAAATAAATAAAGGCTGAAACTGTTTCCACTGTTTCCCCATCTATTTCCCATGAAGTGGTGGGACCGGATGCCATGATCTTCGTTTTCTGAATATTGAGCTTTAGGCCAACTTTTTCGCTCTCCTCTTTCACTTTCATCAAGAGGCTTTTTAGGTCCTCTTCACCTTCTGCCATAACGGTGATGTCATCTGCATATCTGAGGTTAGTGATATTTCTCCCAGTAATCTTAATTCCAGCTTGTGCTTCTTCCAGCCCAGTATTTCTCATGATGTACTCCGCATAGAAGTTAAACAAGCAGGGTGACAATATACAACCTTGACATACTCCTTTTCCTCTTTGGAACCAGTCTGTGGTTCCATGTCCAGTTCTAACTGTGACTTCCTGATCTGCATGTAGATTTCTCAAGAGGCAGGTCAGGTGGTCTGGTATTCCCATTTCTTTCAGAATTTTCCAGTTTCTTGTGATCCACACAGTCAAAGGCTTTGGCAAACAATCAAAAATTTTAAAGATTAAATAGGAGATCCTGCTAATTGCTTGTTTAATACCTACTTTCTTTTTCTTGCCAGCAGAATTCCAATTTTGGAGAGATAGCAACACACGTAATTACAGACACTCCTCAGAACCCTTTTCTTGTTCAAATGCTAAGTCGTGTCCAACTCTTAGTGACCCCACGGACTACAGCACACCAGACTTCCCTGTCCATCATCAACTCCTGTAGTTTGCTCAAACTCATGTCCATTGAGTCAGTAATGCCATCCACCCTTCTCATCCTCTTTCACCCCCGTCACCTCCGGCTCTCAATCTTTCCCAACATCAGGGTCTTTTCCAGTGAGTCGGCTCTTGGCATCAGGTGGTCAAAGTATTGGAGCTTCAGCTTCAACATCAGTCCTTCCAATGAATATTCAGGGTTGATTTCCTTTAGGATTGAGTGGTTATCCTTACAGTTATAAATATCCCCTGCTTTATATCCTGATAAAAAGTTCAGAGGTTCAAGAGACATTTCTTTTACCCCTTACTCATGCCCCTATTTTTTCTAGATAAAACGGGCACAAAGCAGGGAGCATCAGTCATAAACATGAAGAGAACAGCTTTTTATTAAAGTTAGCAAATCAGGGGGCAGGAGAAAGTGGTCAAAAAAGTACACACTTCCAGTTATTAGATAAAGAAGTATTTTAGAGATTCAATGCATAACATGATGGCCGTAGTATTTAACATTGCTGAATGATATACCAAGAGCTTTCCATGTGGTTCAGTGATAAAGAATCTACTTGCCGAAGGAGAGGTGAGTTTGACACCTGGGTTGATTCCCTAGAGAGAAAAATGACAACACACACCAGTATTCTTGCCTGGGAAATTCTATGGACAGAAGAATTTGTCAAACTACAGTCCATGGGCTCTCAAAAGAGTTGGATATGACTTAGCAACTAAAACATAACAATGATATATGAAAGAGTTAACAGAGTGAATCATCACAAGTGTTTGTTGTTGTTGTTGTTGTTGTTTTGCTTTGCTTCTTCTTTTTCTTTTTACTGTACCTATAGGAGATGATGGATGTGAGCTGAACTTATTGTGGTAATTATTTCACAATATATGTCAGTTAGTCAAACCATCAGGCTGTACGCTTTCAACAGTGACATGTGTCAATCATTTCTCTATAACACTGGAAAAGTATAACTTCAAAAAGTTTTTTTTTTTTTAAATAACAGATCAGTAAGGTGAATCATGTCTAGATCTTTCAGGACTGGAAGGACAGTATCAGGAAATTCTTATAGCCATCAAATTGGTTACTTGCTTAAGTCACTCTAGTTAGGTTCCAATCACAGACTTAAATGCAATTCTGTATATTTAAATAAATTTTTCAAAATTTTAATTTTATTTCTTTTTATTGAAGTATGAGAGCTTTTCTTGTGACTCAGCTGGTAAAGAATCCACCAGCAATGTGGGAGAACTGGGTTCAATCCCTAGGTGGGAAAGATCCCCTGGAGAAGGGAAAGACTATCCACTCCAGTATTTTGGCCTGGAGAATTCCATGAACTACACAGTCCATGGGGTAGCAAGGAATTTGACACAACTGAGTGACTTTCACTTTCACTTTTCATTGAAGTGTGAAACTGAAGTTGCTCAGCCGTGTCCAACTCTTTGGGACCCCATGGACTGTAGCCTACCAGCCTCCTCCATCCATGGGATTTTTCAGGCAAGAGTACTGGAGTGGGATGCCATTTCTTTCTCCAAGGGATAGTCCCGACCCAGGGATCAAACTTGGGTCTCCTGCATTGCAGACAGACGCTTTACCATCTGAGCCCCCAGGGAAGCTTTATTGAAGAATGGCTGACTTAAAATATTGTGTTAGTTTAAGGTGACCAGCTTATTGCTTTTCTCTCTATATATTCCTATTCAGGTTTCCCCCCCCTTATAAATTATTACAAATTATTGAGTAGAGTTCCCTGTACTATACAGTAGGTCCTTGTTGGTTACTTATTTTATGTATTGTACTGTGTGTATGTTAATCCCATCCTCCTAATTTGTTCCTTACCCACCTCCTTTCTCCTTTGGTAACTGTAAGTTTGTTTTCTATGTCTCTGAGTCTCTATTTTGTAAATAAATCCATTTGTATAATCTTTTTTTAGATTCCATATGTAAGTGATCACATGATACTTGTCTTTCTCTGCCTTAAATAACTACTAACATAACTGATTCATTACGGTAAAATGTCTTTAATAAGTTTATTCCTTTGTAGTTAATAGCATTTTAACATTGATTTATTTTTTTAATAAAGGATAATTGCTTTACAGAATTCTGTTGTTTTCTGTCAAACTTCAACATGAATCAGCCATAGGTATACATATATCCCCACTGTTTTGAACCTCCTTCCCATCTTCCACCTCATCTCATCCTTCTAGGTTGATATAGAACCCCTGCTTGAGTTTCCTGAGCCATACAGCAAATTCCCAATAGCCATCTATTTTACATATGCAATGTAAGTTTCCATGTTACTCTTTCCCATACATCTCACCCTCTCCTCCCCTCTCTGGATGTCCATAATTCTTTATGTCTGTTTCTCCATTCAGTTCAGTTCAATTCAGTAGCTCAGTCATGTCCAACTCTTTGTGACCCCATGGGCTGCAGGACTCCAGGCCTCCCTATCCATCACCAACTGCTGGAATTTACTCAAACTCATGTCCATTGAGTTGGTGTTGCCATCCAACCATTGCATCCTCTGTCATCTCCTTTTCCTTCCACTTTCTCTAATAATGAGCAATGCTGAACATCTTTTCATGTGTTTGTTAGCCATCTGTATGTCTTCTTTGCAGAAATGTCTGCTTAGGTCTTTTCCCACTTTTTGATTGGGTTGTTTGTTTCTCTGGTATTGAGTAGTATGAGCTGCTTGTATATTTTGGAATTTAACCCTTTGTCAGTTGTTTCATACTATTATATTCTCCCATTCTGAGGGTTGTCTTTTCACCTTGCGTATAGTTTCCATTGCTATGCAAAAGCTTTTAAGTTTAATCATGTCTCACTTGTTTACTTTTATTTTTATTTCCATTAGTCTAGGAGATGGGTCATAGAGGATCTTGCTTTGATTTATGTCATCGAGTGTTCTGCCTAAGTTTTCCTCTAAGAGTTTTATAGTTTCTGGTCTTACATTTAGATCTTTAACCCACTTTGGGTTATCTTTGCTTACAGTTTTAGGAAATGTTCTAATTTCATTCATTTACATGTAGCTCTCCAGTTTTCCCAGCACCATTTATTGAAGAGGCTGTCCTTGCCCCATTGTGTGTTCTTGCCTCCTTTCTAAAAAAAAAAAAAATATGGTACCCATACGTGCATGGGTCAGTTTGTTAACATGGTGTATCACATTGATTGAATTGCATATATTGAAGAATCTTTGCAACCCTGGAATAAACCCAACTTGATTATAGTGTATGAGCTTTTTTATATGCTGCTGAATTCTGTTTGTAAATTTTGTTGAGGATTTTTGCATCTATGTTCATTAGTGATATTGGCCTGTAATTTTGTTTATGTGTGTACTCTTTGTCTGGTTTTGGTATCAGGGTGATGGTGGCCTCATGGAATGAGGTTGGAAGTGTTCCTTACTCTGCAAATTTTTGAAAGAGCTTCAGAAGGTTAGGCATTAGCTTTTCTTTAAATTTTTGATAGAATTCTCCTGTGAAGCCATCTGATTTTGGACTTTTGTTTTTTGGGAGATTTTTGATCACAGCTTCAATTTCAGTGCTTTTAACTGGTTTGTTCATAATTTCTATTTCTACTTGGCTCAGTCTTAGAAGATTTAACTCTTCTAAGAATCTGTCCATTTCTTCCAGATTATCCAACTTATTGCCATATAGTTATTCATAATAGTCCCTTATAATCCTTTGTATTTCTGCATTGTCTGTTGTAACCTCTCCATTTTCATGTCTAATTTTGTTGATTTGATTTATCTTTTTTTATTAATGAATCTGAGTAAAGATTTTTCAATTTTTATCTTCTCAAAGAACCAGCTTTTATTTTCATTCATCTTTACTATTGTTTCTTTCATTTCTTTTTCACTTATTTCTGTTCTGATGTTCATGATTTCTTTCCATCTGTTAATTTTCTTTTATTTTTCTTTTTCAAGTTGTTTTAGGTGTAAAGTTAGATTGTCTCTTCAATGTTTTTCTTGTTCATTGAGGTAGGGTTGTATTGCTATAAGCTTCCCTCTTAGAACTGTTTTTGCTGCATTCCATAGGTTTTGAGTTGTCACGTTTTCATTGTCATTTGTTTCTAGAAAATGTCTTATTTCTCTTTTCATTTCTTCAATAACCTGTTGGTTATTTAGGAATGTGTTGTTTAATCTCTATGTCCTTGTGTTTCTTAGTGGGTTTTTTTTTTCTTGTAATTGATATCTAGTCTCATAGCATTGTGGTCAGAGATGTTTCATACGATTTCAATTTCCTTAAATTTACTGAGGTTTGATTTGTGGCCCAAGATGTGGCCTATACTGGAAAATGTTTCATGTGCAGTTGAGAAGGAATTGTGTTCTTCTCCATTTGGATGGAATGTCCTGAAGATATCAATGGGAAACATCTCATCTAATGTACCATTTAAGATATGTTTCCTTATTAATTTCCTGTCTTGATGATCTGTCCATTGCTGTGAGTGGGGTGTTAAAGTCTCCTACTATTGTTTATTACTGTCAATTTCTCTTTTCATATCTGTTAGTGTTTGTCTTATGTATTGATGTGTTCCTATGTTGGGTGCATAAATATTTAAAATTGTTATGCCTTCCTCTTGGATTGACCCCTTGATCATTATGTAGTGTCCTTCCTTATCTCTTGTAATATTCTTTGTTTTAATGTCTATTTTGTCTGATATGAGGATTGCTAATCCATCTTTCTTTTCCTTCCCATTTGCATGGAATACAGTTTTTCATCCTCTCACTTTCAGTCTATATGTGTCTTTAGGTTTGAAGTGGGTTTCTTTTGATAGCATATATAAGGGTCCTATTTTTGTATCCATTCTGCCAGTCTGTGTCTTTTGGTTGGAGGAATTAATCCACTTACATTTAAAATAATTTGTGCTTCCCTGGTGGCTCAGAGGTTAAAGCATCTGCCTCCAATGCGGGAGACCCATGTTCGATCCCTGGGTCAGGAAGACTCGGTGGAGAAGGAAATGGTAACCCACTCCAGTATTCTTGCCTGGAGAATCCCATGGACAGAGGAGCCTGGCAGGTTACAGTCCACGGGGTCACAAAGAGTTGGACACAACTGAGTGACTTCTTCATTGATATATGTGTTCCTGTTGCCATTTTCTTAATTAATTGTTTGGGGTTGATTTTGTAGATCTTTTTTCTTCTCTTGCGTTTCATGACTATATAGATCCCTTTAACATTTGTTGTAAAGCTGGTTTGGTGGTACTTAATTCTCTTAACTTTTGCTTGTCTGAAACGCTTTTTATTTCTCCATCAATTTTGAATGAGATCCTTTTCCAGATACAGTAGGCCTGCAGAGTTTCTGCTTCTGGCCTGCAGAGTTTCTGCTGAAACATCAGCTGTTAATATGTGCTTTACCTTGTATGTTACTTGTTGCTTTTAATATTCTTTCTTTGTGCTTAGTCTTTGTTAGTTTGATTAGTATGTGTCTTAGAGTGTTTCTCCTTGGGTTTATCTTGTATGGGACTCTTTGTGCCTCTTGGACTTGATTTACTATTTCCTTTTCCACGTTTGGGAAATTTTCAGTTACAATGTCTTCAAATTTTTTCTTATATTCTTTCTTTTTCTCTTCTTCTGTGATCCCAATCCTTCTGGTATCCAAATATGTTGGTGCATTTGATATTGTCTCAGAGGTCTCTAAACTATCCTCAATTCTTTTCATTCTTTTTACTTTATTCTGCTCTTCAGGAGTTATTTCCACCATTTAATCTTCCAGGTTACTGATTCGTTCTGCTTCAGATAGTCTCCTATTGATTCCTTCTAGAGGTTTTTTTGTTTTTGTTTTTGTTTTTCCCAGTAATGGTGTTCTCCATATATTTATTCTTTAATTCTTCTAGGTCTTTGTTAATTGATTCTTGCATTTTCTGCATTTTGTTTTCAAGGTTTTGATTATCCTTACTATCATTATTCTGAATTCTGTTTCAGGAAGTTTGCCTATTTTCTCTCATTTACTTGGACTTCTGTGTTTCTAGTTTGTTTCTTCATTTGTATAGTATTTCTCTGTCTTTTCATTATCTTTTTTAAAACTTATTGTGTTTGAGGTCTCCTTTTCCCAGGCTTCAAAGTTGAATTCCTTATTCCTTTCAGTTTCTGCCCTCCTAAGCTTGGTCCAGTGGTTTGTGTAAGCTTCTTATAGGGTGAGATTTCTACTGAGTCTTTTTGTTTGTTTGTTTTTTCTCTGATGGGCAAGGCTGAGTGAGGTGGTAATCTTGTCTGCTGATTATTTGGCTTGTATTTTTGTTTTGTTTCTTGTTTAGATGAGGTGTCCTGCCCAGGGTGCTACTGGTGGTTGGGTGATGCTGGGTCTTGTATTCCAGTGGTTTCCTTTGTGCAAATTCTCACTATTTGATACTCCCTACAGTTAATTCTCTGGTAATCTAGGGTCTTGGAGTCAGAACTTCTACTCCAAAGGCTCAGGGCTCAATTTCTGGTCAGGAACGAAGATTCCACAAGTGGTTTATTATGGCTTTAAGTGAAATTTCCAGTGGTCATGTATGAAGGTGAGAGTTGGACTGTGAAGAAAGCTGAGCACTGAAGAATTGATGCTTTTGAACTGTGGTGTTGGAGAAGACTCTTCAGAGTCTCTTGGACTGCAAGGAGATCCAACCAGTCCATTCTAAAGGAGATCAGCCCTGGGTGTTCATTGGAAGGACTGATGCTAAAGCTGAAACTCCAATACTCTGGCCACCTCATGTGAAGAGTTGACTCACTGGAAAAGATTCATGCTGGGAGGGATTGGGGGCAGGAGGAGAAGGAGACAACAGAGGGTGAGATGGCTGGATAGCATCACTGACTCAATGGCCATGAGTTTGAGTAAACTCTGGGAGTCAGTGATGGACAGGGAGGCCTGGCATGCTGTGATTCATGGGGTCGCAAAGAGTCAGACATGACTGAGCGACTGAATTGAAATGAACTGAGATTAAAACAAATACCCCCAAACGAGAAACCAAGAATGAACCCCAGACAAATGTCAGTTACATAATCAGGAAAATAATAAATGAAATAATGGAATACACATATATAAACACATAAGCAAAGTCAAAACAGTCTAACAAAAATAAAGTACAGTAGATTGACTCTGTGAACAAAGGAAACCAAAAATTATATTTTCCAGTTAAGAACAAAACTAACTAAAGCACAAACTGGAAAATAAAATTAAAGCAAGATGACAAGTGGGGAATAAAGCAGTGAAAATAAAACAAACACATATGTTGAGAGGAAAGGAAAGAAAGCAAAGAAAAAAAAATAATAGATAGGCAAGTTAAATAGAGATAGATAAAGAAGATTTATATACATTAAAGATTAACTGCAAGGGGAAACGAACAGTAGGAGAAGCAAACAAAGAATAAATGTATAAAAAATTATGATAGGTTTAAAAAATTAAAATTAAGTAAAGAGAAAAGAAAAAAAAAAGGAAAATGCCACAGAACTGCAAAAGTCCACAGAGAGGCAGAGGTTTATAACAAGAATAAAAAATGTGACTGAGTAAAGAAAAAAAAAGAAAGCTCAAAAGCTTAATTAGATTTCATAATGCCAATTAAATTGACAGTTGTAACGGGGAGAGGGGTGGGGAGGGAAAAAAGAAAAAAAATCCAAAAGAATCTACAGAACAAGTCAAAACATAAGAATGATAAATGCTTTTCTTGAGTCACTGTTGTTACAGTCCTTTCCCTCGCTAGGAGTCACAGTTCACCTTACCTCCCTACGATGCCCTGCAACACTGTGCTGATCTCCAGACCTACTGTGGGGGCAGATCGGATTCCAACCTCATCCTATTCCTGTGCGTTCTTGCCTCCATTGTCTACAGCTATCAGAACTAGTGTGTTTTCTTTTGTAGGAGCTCTAAATGCCCTTTTAAATATTCCATAGGCAGAGTTTGCTTAGTTGATCATATAGATTTAATCTACAGCTTGTGGGAAGGTTTTGGATCATCTTCCTTAGCCACACTGCCCCTGAGTTTCAACTGTGGCTTTATTTCCACCTCTGCATGTGGGTCATCCATGGCTGCCCTGGAGAACTTGAGTTTGCCGCTGTTAGGGCCAGGTGCTGGGGTGGTGCAGCTGTTTGGGTCGCAGGAGTTCTGGCAGCACTAGTTATTCAGCAGAGTTGGTGGCTAAGGCATTAGAAAGTATAGTGCCCTGGAAGGGTATGGCAACCAGTATTGCCCAATACGGTCCAATACTCCTGTCTGGAGAACACGCCTCCCTGACAGAGGAGCCTGGCAGGCCACAATCCACAAGATTGCAAAGAGCTGAACACAATAAAGCAACCCTGTGCACATAGACACAAGATGTTTTTTGCCTGTGGCAGCTCTGCCCCAGTGAGAGTTGAGCATGAAGGTGGCACAACTGCTTGGCTTGCAGGGACCCTGGCAGTGCAAAGTGAGCAGGGACAAGGACTGTCTCCGCCACAGGAGTCATGGCCCTATCAGAGTATTTTTAGGAGCCTCTTGAAGCTTGTGATCAGAAGGCTTCTTTAACCAGTCTTTCTATGTCACTCCACTTGTTCAGGCACCTAGAGGGCTCCCTTGCTTAGGGTCCTTCTCTGTTGTTCCACCCATCAGGCACTTAGAGAGGCCCCTCTGGCTGGTGTCCTACTCCATAGATCAGTATGTCAGGCACTTAAGGGGGCACCCTGGGTGGGGTCCTATTCTGCAGTTCAGTGTGTCAGGCATGAGACTGGCCAGCCTCTCTATTGTTTAGCTGCTGATGCTGACCTGCAGGGAGAGAGAGGCTATCGTGATGGCTCCACCCACTAAGTGTGACTCAGCAGTATCACCTTGCTTGCATGGCTGCCTGGCTTTCCTCCACAGGCATTTCCCACCACAATCTCTTCTGTCACATCCCCTCAATCCATCTCTCCATCTCTCCACAGTCAACAGCAGCCCTCACCCTGGGATTGCTCCATAATCCCTAAATCCCAGCTTCCAGACGCTGCTCCTTCCAGGGGACCTGTGTCCTTGTCTGTGATGTTTGGCTGTGGCAAGGACTGTCTGATTTTCATTCCATTTAGGCGGCTATAGATCAGCTGTTTCACTCTCAATCATACATATTTCTCCTCTGACTCAGACAGTTGCCCCATTGTGGGGACTGGACTCCTGCTTCAGTTCCCCCACCCGCCAAGGGCAGGTCCAGTCCTGCTAACACTCCTATTTTTCCTCCTAGTTCTTTCCTCCTACCAAGTTTTGCGTGATTCTACAAATTCTTTTCTCCCAGTCAGGTACAACTGTCAGCTCTCAGCTGGTGTTCTGCATGCACTTCTGTGTCTGAAGGTGTATTCCTGATGTATCCACCTCCACCTACTCCTCTGCCATCTTGTTCTCTCAGCAACTTTTTTTTTAATTGGTTGGGTGGTCGGTCCTCAAATGTCAAGTTTTGGCATCAAGCACTCAATTATTTACTGTTTAGGCCAATCATATTTTTCCGTCTCAGCTCTAGGCTTTATTGATGTTACAAAAAACCAAAACAAAATATATCTTATAACTGTCTTCTGGCCTTCTATAGAAAAGAAAACAGCACTTTTCATGTTTTTGAGAGCACAAATGTCTTCATATTTCTCTCTCTTTTTTTAACTCTTTTATAAGAAAGTAATAATCGATTCCTTGATAAGAAGACTGACTGAGATTTTTCTCCTCTTTCATCATAAAGTTTATTATTCTACACACCAAAATAAAATATCCCATTAAATCAGTTTATCCAAAACGCCTTTATAACTCCACTATACCTAGAGCTAGAATTATACACTATACCTGGAACTTCAATGAAAATTATCTTAGGTGAGAATATCCATATTCCCTTACAGAGGACCTAGTGTTTAAAAGCAGAGTATTGCTGATTTTCTCAGAACATATCCTTTTGCATTTTGTTCTCCAACTGAAATAGAAATTTCAGAAAAAAATGCTCTTGGATGACTTGGTTTCTGTCTCTAACATGAGTGTTCAGATAAGAATAAAAGTTGAAATGTCATATCAGCTATAAGAAATAAACTCTTTTGAATCTGAAATGATACTTGAATTTTTCCCTAAAGTTGGAGTGGTTTTAGAGTGTATCTTCACTTTTTAGAGCATCTAAAATCAGATGCTTTGAAAAAATTTTAATGTATTAAACTTGGTGATAGATACCACAGTCTTAGAAAAAAATTTCATTTTGTACTACATGTGTAGCCAAAAATGGATGTTATTTAAAGATAAAATTAATATTTAGAAAAAATGAAATACATTTGGCTTATATTAAGACATGTGACAGTAAGGCGCATGAAATGTCTTGTAATATCATGGCTACTGGTATATAAAGTGTCACATTGTCCAAGTTTTATTTCCTATGTACCAAGTATTAGCAAAATTTGGTGTATTAGACTCTACAAAACCCTCCAAGTTACTGTGGAATGAAAATCTAAGTGCAGTTTTCAAATCTGTTAAGCTACATGCAAAATATTTACGGATTTAAATAAATTTCTTTAAATCACCTTAAGAAAGGTGTTCACTCATACAACATAGGATAATAATCCTATGATTAATCCAATAGAATGCCATCAGTGTGCTACCACGGTTCTAGGTGCTGGAAATGCAGTAGTAAACAAAACAGTATTCATACTTGCATGCATTTTAATAAACATATTGCATACTAATGGGCTTCTCTTGTAGTTCAGTCAGTAAAGAATCTGCCAGCAGTGCAGGAGACCTGGGTTTGATTCCTGGGTTGGGAAGATCCCCTGGAGAAAGAAGCGATGACCCACTCCAGTATCCTTGCCTAGAAAATATAATGGACAGAGGAGCCTTGTGGGCTGCAGTCCATGGGGTTGCAGAGTCGTACACAACTGAGTGACTAACACTAAACACTCATTGCATACTAATAGAAACAAAAAAGCCAAACAACTAATTTTATGTTAGCACATTATACCCAACCATGCACACACCTTGCATATATCATCTTGTTCAACTTAGATTTAAATCATATATTCCCACTTTTCTATTTAGTGGAACCTACTTAGCCTTTAAAATCTAGTTCAAAGTTCGTTTCTTTGAAGCTTTCTTTTATACCACTTCCATCACTTCACACCTGTGTAAAATCAGTTACTTGTCCTGAATTCTAGTAGTAGCAACTGCATTATATATATGCTCACAATATTGCTTTATTATTAATTACACACTTGAATTGAGCTTTTTAACAGGGCCATATCTTATTTGGTTTCACAGTTCTTAACACACTGCTAGATATATGTAAATTTTAATATGTGTATATATATATATATATTTAAATATATATATACATACTGTTACATATATGAAGTGAAGTGTTAGTCAGTCATATTCAGTTCTTTGTGATCGCATGGACTGTAGCCCACTAGGCTCCTCTGTCCTTGGAATTCTCTAGGCAAGAATGTTGGAGTGGGCTGGCATTTCCTTCTCCAGGGGATCTTCCCAATCCAGGGATGGAACATGGGTCTCCCGCACTGCAAGCAGGTTGGCTTCCCTCATAACTCGGTTGGTAAAGAATCCACCTGCAATGCAGGAGAGCCTGGTTCAATTCTTGGCTTGGGACGATCTGCTGGAGAAGGGATACGTTACCCAATCCAGTATTCTTGGGCTTCGCTTGTGGCTCAGCTGGTACAGAATTCTCTTGCAATGTGGGAGACTGACCTGGGTTTGATCCCTGGGTTGAGAAGATCCCCTGGAGAAGGGAAAGGCTACCCACTCCAGTATTCTGGCCTGGAGAATTCCATTAACTGTATAGTCCATGGGTCACAACGAGTCAGACATGACTGAGCAACTTTTCCTTCTTTACCATCTGAGCTACCAAGAAATGGAAAAAGTAGATACAAAAATGAATGGAGTAATTTAGAATGTCTTCATAGATAGCATATCAAAAGAATAAAATGGTTCAATAAGGAACTAATATTTTATTAGATTCTAATTGCTGCCACAACAAATTACCACAAACTTAACAGCTTAAACATTAGGAATGTATTACCTTACAGCTCTCTAGGTTAGAAATCTGACATGAGAGCTACTGGTCTAAAGTCAAGGCAAGACTGCATTCCTTTCCGTAAACTCTAGAGGATACTGTTACCTTGCCTTTTCCAGCTTCTAGAGGCTACCTGCACTCTGGCTTGTGATCTCTTTCCTCCATCTTCAAAGCCAGCAATATCTAATCTCTCTGACCCTTCTCTCTCTGTTGCCAGCCTAGAAATTTTCTGCTTTCTTCTATTTTTCAAAAGTTAATGCTTTACTTCAAAACTGTCCTTAAGAATATCAAAAAATGACATCCAAATCAAGGTAAGTTCCAATCCCAAAGAAAGACAGCACCAAAGAATGTTCAAACTAGCACACAATTGCACTCATCTCACACCCTAGCAAAGTAATGCTCAAAATTTTCTAAGCCAGCCTTCAATAGTACCTGAACCAAGAACTTGCAGATGTTCAAGCTGGATTTTAAAAAGGCGGAGGAATCAGAAATCAAATTACCAACATTTGTTGTATCATTGAAAAAGGAAAAGCAGGAGAGTTTCAGAAAAGCATCTACTTTTGCTTCCTTGACTATGCCAAAGCCTTTAACCGTGTGGATCACAACAAACTGAGGAAAGTTCTTAAAAAGATGGGAATACCAGTTGCATCTTCCCTGCCTCTTCACAAACCTGTATGCAGGTCAAGAAGCAACAGTTAGAACTGGACATGGAACAACAGATTATCCAAATAGGGAAAGAATTAACCGTGTGGATCACAACAAACTGAGGAAAGTTCTTAAAAAGATGGGAATACCAGTTGCATCTTCCCTGCCTCTTCACAAACCTGTATGCAGGTCAAGAAGCAACAGTTAGAACTGGACATGGAACAACAGATTGATCCAAATAGGGAAAGAAGTACGTCAAGGCTGTGTATTGCCACCCTGCTTATTTAACTTATATGCAGAGTACATCATGTGAAATGCTGGACTGGATGAATCAAGCCAGAATCAAGATTGCCAGGAGAAATATCAGTAACTTCAGATATGCAGATGGCATCACACTTATGACAGAAAGTGAAGAGGAACCTTGCTGATAATGAAAGAGGAGAGTGAAAAAGCTGGTTTATAACTCAACATTCAAGAAATGAAGATCATGATATCTGGTCCTATCACTTCATGGCAGATAGGTGGGGCAACAATAGAATACAGTGAGAGATTTTATTTATTTACTTTTGGCTCCAAAATCACTGCAGATGGTGACTGAAGCCATGCTTCCTCTTTGGAAGAAAAGCTATGACCAAGCTAGACAGCTTATTAAAAAGCTGAGACATTACTTTGCTGACAAAGGTACTGAGCACCAAAGAATCGATGCTTTTGAAAAACCTGTGGTGTTGGAGAAGACCCTTGAGAACACCTTGGACTGCAAGGAGATCCAACCATTCAATCCTAAAGGAAATCAGTCCTGAATATTCTTTGGAAGGACTGATGCTGAAGCTGAAGCTCCAATCCTTTGGCCACCTGATGCAAAGAACTGACTCATTGGAAAAACCTCTGATGCTGGGAAAGATTGAAGGCAGGAGAAGGGGACAACAGAGTATGACATGGTTTGATGGTATTACTGACTTGATGGACTTGAGTTTGAGCAAGCTCCGGCAGTTGGTGATGGACAGGGAAGCCTGGTGTGCTGCAGTCCATGGGGTGGCAAAGAGTCGGACATGATAGCGAGACTGAACTGAACTGAACTGAACACTAATATCTGTTAAAATAATTATGAGGGTCCGTTATTAACTCAACAAATACATCTTAAGTATTTGCTTTATGTGTTACTTTGTACTCGAATCCAGGAAAAGATACCAAGATTCCAACCTTAGATTTTTGAAGAGAACTAGGAAATCTATCTGCAATGCTGCAATACAAGAAAGACTATAAATCCATAAAGCAAAAACAAAGGCTCTGGAAGTTCAGAAGATGAAAATCTTTCATATCTTGAAGCTTTTTACTTACTATATTTAATGAGATTACTGTATTTGCAATTAACTTCCTGGCCTTTATATTGTGTGTAAAGTGAATTGTTACATCTTTCATAAAGTTTTTCTTGATTTGCAAATTTCTCTGCTGTTAAAGATTTATGTGATTAGGTTGGACAACGAGAAAAACCAGAACAGTCTCCCCATACAAAGTCTTTAGTCTTCATCATATCTGCAAAATCCCCTTTATACATAAAGTAAAATACTCACAGGTTCCTGGGATTAAGATGTGAACATCTTTGTTTTGGGTTGGGAGCATTATTGTGTCCATTACGAGTAAGAGCATAACAATAGCTTGGAATGAGGATTGTAGTGACTGCTAGTAATATAGAAAAATGAAAAAATTATCAGTAATAGAGCAAGTTGCAGTAGCTAAATTAAGACATTAAAGAAATGTATCTAGTTAAAATATTGTGTTCCTACTTGTTGAAGAATTTAATAAGTAAATAAGTGAATAAAAGGAAGTCAAGGAAAGTTACATAAAGACATAAGCAAGCAAAAAATTTTGACAGACTGTTCACAAGACTAAAAGCCTCAAAACCAATTTTTTCTGTGTGTGTGTCTGTGTTTTCTCTGTTTTGTTTTTTGTAGAAATTAGTTTCAGAATTATAACTATTATTCAACTGAGAGGCAGCAAATATGAGGAGGAATTTCAGAACTCTTTTTTCTCCACCTCAAGTTCAGTTGCCAAGTATCTTATAAGTTTTCAATGTACTGAAAACAAGTAGATATTTTGGAATTTCACCCAAGAGGTCAAAGCACTGGTAGGGAAATTTTCCTGATGTCCAAGCTGTGATTTCAGTGGCTCAGTTTTGTCCCATCATTTCTACTTACATCCCCAGGAGCCAGCCACAGTAATTCCTCACCATTTCAGTAAACACATCCGTCAACTTCTACTACTTGTCAATGACATCAATTTAATTTTATTGGAGATAGGGTCAGGAGCATATATCCGAGACAACCATCTTCTAATTCAGAAAGAAAAATACCCACATTTGTTGATGTCAGCACCAATTATTTGAAGGAGAGAAAGAGAAAAAAAAATAATATTTACCTTTGTTAATGTCATAAGGAACAAAAATTGGATAAAAGGAGAGTAGTGAACTCTCAAGAAATGATTTTTTTAATATTAAGTTACTTTTTGAATGCTGGTCTTATTCAAGTTGAAAAGATGTTCTTCTGATTCTGGTTTTTAGTCTATTAATTTGGCTTTTCAATATGTAACAAAATTCCCATGCAGACAATATGCTTATTCCTGTAAGAATGTGAGGTTTGCTTATTTCATAAATTAAGTAATTAGTTCATTTGTGCAAAACATAGTTACAAACGTTTGCTTTGTTATAAGAGCAAAGTTGTGTTATTCTGTTTTATAATATAATCAGAGGATTTCAAGGTAATACTGTGCTTTAAAAATTATCTAATTTAAGCCCACATTTTAGAGATGAGCAAACTGGAGGTATTTAGTGATTTGTCCAAGGTCACATAGCTAGTTGGTAGCAAATTAGGAAGTTAAACTTAGTTTAAATGTCAATAGTCTTTCTCCCAACTCCAGAATTTCTCCTTTTCTCTAGTAACATCAACATTTGTATTCACAGTGTTCCATAATATACATGTATTCTCTCTCCTAATTAATGGTAAAGGACCAGAACACTACTGTCAGATAACATCTGCCATGCCGATATTTGCATTTCTAAAAGAACACTCTGACTTTGGAAGCTACTGAAAGTAGGGGTTAGACTAGGCAAAAGATAGTACACACAGGATGAATTTGCAGGGCAAGAATAGAGACCCAGATGTAGAGAATGGATATGGATACAGTAGGGAAAGGAGAGGGTGGGACAAATTGAAAGTGGCATTGATACACACACACACACACACACACACATACACACACACACACACACACACACA
>SJYC01023259.1:0-24659 GCA_006408675.1 Madoqua kirkii | reverse complement strand
ATTCTCCAGGCCAGGACACTGGAGTGGGTAGCTGTTCCCTTTTCCAGGGGATCTTCCCAAACCGGGGTCTCCAGCATTGCAGGCGGATTCTTTACCAACTGAGTTATCGTAAAAAGTATAAATACAATGTTGTTGTTCACTTGCTAAGTCACGTCCAACTCTTTGCAACCCAATGGACTGCACCACGCCAGGCTATTCCGTCCCAGTTTGCTCAAATTCACGTCCGTTGAGTCGGTGACGCTATCTACCCATCTCATCCTCTGATCCTCCCTTCTCCTTTTGCTTTCAGTCTTTCCCAGCATCAGGATCTTTTCTAGTGAATCAATTCTTCATATCAGATTGCCAAAATATTGGAGCTTCAGCTTCAGCATCAGTCCTTCCAATGAATATTCAAGGTTGATTTCCTTTAGGATTGACTAGTTTGCTCTTCTTGCTGGCCAAGGAACCTTCAAGAGTCTTCTCCAGCACTATGATTTGAAAGCATCAATTCTCTGGTGCTCCTGGGAACCCACTCCATTGCTCTTGCCCGGCAAATTCCATGGACAGAGGAGCCTGGCTGGCTAGAGTCTATGGGGTCGCAAAGAATTGGCCAAGAATGAGCAACGGAGCACAGCCTTCTTTATGGTCCAACTTTCACATCTACATATCACATCACAAATACAGTGTAGAAAGAGAGATTTCCCTGTATGGTTTATAGAATCCTTTGTTTCTCAGTCTTTGAATCATGGGACCTTTTGAGAATTTGGAGATCACCTACCTGGGAAGATCATTTGCTGAAAAAGTCTCCATATCTACATATACAATATTTTACATTTAGTTTCAGGGTGTCAGAGATCACCTGAGGGAATTCAACAAATCTATGATGCTGAGATGAACATCAATTGAGTCACACTTTTGCAAATGCTTCTTTATAAAACCATGAAAGACTCTTTAGAACAGTACTCTTTTTTTGTAGAGAGGAAAAATCACAGAGGCTTTTGCCACCTTTTAAAGCATAACGATAAATAGGCAAAGAGTCTGAGGCCTCAGAAGCAGAACTGGTCTTGCCTTTGAGTCATCTTATGGACTACACCCCGCCCAAGCTCCTCTGTCCATGGGATTTCCCAGGCAAGAATACTGGAGAGGGTAGCCATGCCCTACTCTAAGGGATCTTCCTAAGTCAGGGATCAAACCCACGTCTACCCATGTCTCCTGCACTGCAGGCAGATTCTTTACCTCTGAGCCACTGGGGACAAATTCCTTTGTTCTACTTTTGTCCCCAGATACAATGTATCAGGATTCTCTCAATCTCTTCATCCTTCTCCCTCTGGCTCTCTAATTGATACTCTGGTCTTAATATGTAATTTTTGCAAAGGTCTTCAGAAATTCCTCACTGTTTTTCTCATTTTATCACTGAATCATTTTGTGAGAATACCATCAGTTGGGGTCCAGTTGGCAGCTACCACAAACTGCTGTAGGCATTTCATGCACAAAAGGCACTTAAAAGGAACTGAATGCTAACAAAATCAATGTTTGGGACTTCTTGAATAATTCCAAAATCACATCATAGAAATAACCACTAAACTGCCTGTGACAAAAGCCGGAAATGAAAAGAGGACACCACTTTTGCAAATTCTGACTTGAGGATCACAAAACCTTAGCTGGAATCTAGAGGTGAGAGAGCTACTCTGTAACTGTTGGTTTCAGCTCAGTTCAGTCGATCAGTCATGCCCGACGCTTTCCGACCCCATGAATCGCAGCACGCCAGGCCTCCCTGTCCATCACCATCTCCCAGAGTTCACTCAAACTCACGTCCATTGAGCCATCTCATCCTCTGTCGTCCCCTTCTCCTCATGCCCCGAATCCCTCCAAGCATCAGAGTCTTTTCCAATGAGTCAACTCTTTGCATGAGGTGGCCAAAGTACTGGAGTTTCAGCTTTAGCATCATTCCTTCCAAAGAACACCCAGGACTGATCTCCTTTAGAATGGACTGGTTGGATCTCCTTGAAGTCCAAGGGACTGTCAAGAGTCTTATCCAATGCCACAGTTCAAAAGCATCAGTTCTTCGGTGCTCAGCTTTCTTCACAGTCCAGCTCTCATACTCATACATGACCACTGGAAAAACCATACCCTTGACTAGACGGACCTTAGTCGGCAAAGTAATGTCTCTGCTTTTGAATATGCTATCTAGGTTGGTCATAACTTTTCTTCCAAGGAATAAGCATCTTTTAATTTCATGGCTGCAATCACCATCTGCAGTGATTTTGGAGCCCAAAATATAAAGTCTGACACTGTTTCCACTGTTTACCCATCTATTTAGGAAACACACAAACTTCTGTGATCCAGGAATAAAGAGGCTCCATCCAAAGCGCTGGCTGCAGGCTCTGCTTCTCCAGCCAGATTGGTGCCTGGCCTCTCTTTCCACTTAGGTCACCTCTGAACTCAAGTCTTACATGAGTGCACATGATCAGCAGAACCCAAACTACATCCAGAACTCTTGCTACAAGATAGTTTTGAAAATGTAGTCTTTAGGTTTTCACCTCGGCACAATGCAGGACAGGACACAAGAAGAGGAATAGGTGCTGATAAAATAATTTACTGTAAGTGCCAAGTATAACTAGTAGCATTTAACCCTGGCTTCATGACCATTAAGATGTGATTATCACAAGAACAACAATGTGGTTATCACAAGAACAGCAACGAAACTCCAAAATAAACTTGATTTAAAGGTTATTCATGTTTCTTTAAAGGTTACCTGATTTAAGCATCAGGGCTATTATACAACCTTAAAACCTTGCCTACTGAATCTTAGTCAGTGAATAGTAGAGACTACTCATATCTTGTTCTACTGAAATTAATTTTAGATTAAATTTTATTTGAAATAAAAAAGCATGAAATCTTCTAGGACTCACCTTTTTAACAACAACAACAACAAAATGTGTGTGTGTGTGTGCTCTGCTTTAGAGGGGTTTTTCACTTCATTAGCATTTTTATAGTAGAATTTTATATGCACATTCCAGATGTCTAAAAAGACAAGAGAATAAACAGAACATTCTTCTTTTCTTTCTGTATTTAACTTTTTCCTTACAAGTTAAAAATGTATTATAAATGCTACATATATTTTTAAACATTTGCCTCGATAACACTTTATGAAAGTGATGTCACATATACATTTCCTGAAAATAGCTGTTTTATTTTTAATCTATAAAAACAAGAGATGAAAAAAAAAATTTTTTAATCATTGTTTAAACTGCCAGGATAGCTGATCTAAGTGTCAGGCTGCTTTTTAACTCTAAAGAAAGGGCACTTGAATGAGATCCTTATCTTGGTAATTTATTCATAATAAAAATAATTCTGGTTATAATAAATATATAGAAAAGCCCTTGTAGTTCGTATAGTACAGAATAGGGAAAAATGAGTTAGTAATTGAGACATTCATCATATGTCAAATATAAGATGTCAAGTACATCCTTTATCTTTCATGCATTAAGATTAAAAGAAAAAGTCTTTGGGGATTTCCCAGGTGGTCCAGTGGCTGACTCCTCACTCCAATGCAGTGGGCCCAGGTTTGATCCCTGGTCAGGGGATCAGATCCCATGTGCCACAACTAAGACTCAGCTTAGCCAAATAAATAAATGAATAAAATACTTTAGAAAACTCTTTGGTATGTTAATACAGTAAGGGATATATATAAGTCTTGTTAGTAGGTGATAAAATGATTTAATATACAACTTCACTTAACATTGAATTCCACCCAAAAAACAAGGAAAAATGCCTTTAAACAACCCTGAATTATGCATATATAGGCATTGTTAAAGCAAGATTACAGGCAATATTATATCAAACAAAAAATGTGCAGTGTAATGGAAGCTAAATGCATGCAGGTCTTCAATTATAAAAAAATATCTCTGCATTTCTTACGACTGCAGAAAGGAAAGTGTATCTTCATCTCCACCCCTGCTTCTCTCCGCTCTGACTTTCAGTGATAGTTACTCCTTTCCAAGCTGGACTGAGACACCCACATAGAGGACCTCTGGCCAGGCAGTCTTGCAGGTGGGTCCCCTAATCCCACCTCTGGCGATTTCTGTCTGGTCTGTCACCCTGAAAACCTTTGATCATTCTGTGTCTATGTCTTTGTGCGAGTGCAAGAGGGAGTGTCAGAAATTGCTGTGAATAACAAAAATTCTTTCCAGTGTTGATATAATTTTTTCAACCCCTCCCTTCTATTATTAGGAAATATCAGCACCCACTACTGGGGAGTCAGGATATAAACCTGGGTTGAAATTCAGACTCCAGTGCTTGCAAATTCTATCTCCTGGAGCCAATCTCAACATTTGAGGGTATCAGAAAGGCTATCTACAAACAAAGCTAGTGGAGGTGATGGAATTCCAGTTGAGCTGTTTCAAATCCTGAAAGATGATGCTGTGAAAGTGCTGCACTCAATATGCCAGCAAATTTGGAAAACTCAGCAGTGGCCACAGGACTGGAAAAGGTCACTTTTCATTCCAATTCCAAAGAAAGGCAATGCCAAAGAATGTTCAAACTACCGCACAATTGCACTCATCTCACAGGCTAGTAAAGTAATGCTCAAAATTCTCCAAGCCAGGCTTCAGCAATACGTGAACCATGAACTCCCTGATGTTCAAGCTGGTTTTAGAAAAGGCAGAGGAACCAGAGATCAAATTGCCAACATCTGCTGGATAATGGAAAAAGCAAGAGAGTTCCAGAAAAACATCTGTTTCTGCTTTATGGATGCCAAAGCCTTTGACTGTGTGGATCACAATAAACTTTGGAAAATTCAGAAAAAGATGGGAATACCAGACCACCTGACCTGCCTCTTGAGAAACCTGTATGCAGGTCAGGAAGCAACAGTTAGAACTGGGCATGGAACAACAGACTGGTTTCAAATAGGAAAAGGAATACGTCAAGGCTGTATATTGTCACCCTGCTTATTTAACTTATATGCAGAGTACATCATGAGAAACACTGGGCTGGAGGAAACACAAGCTGGAATCAAGATTGCCGGGAGAAATATCAATAACCTCAGATATGCAGATGACACCACCCTTATGGCAGAATCCCTGCTTATTTAACTTATATGCAGAGTACATCATGAGAAACACTGGGCTGGAGGAAACACAAGCTGGAATCAAGATTGCCGGGAGAAATATCAATAACCTCAGATATGCAGATGACACCACCCTTATGGCAGAAAGTGAAGAGGAGCTAAAGGGCCTCTTGATGAAGGTGAAAGAGGAGAGTGAAAAAGTTGGCTTAAATTCAACATTCAGAAAATGAAGATTATGATATCCAGTCCCATCACTTCATGGGAAATAGATGGGTAAACAGTGGAAACAGTGTCAGACTTTATTTTTCTGGGCTCCAAAATCACTGCAAATGGTGACTGCAACCATGAAATTAAAAGACACTTACTCCTTGGAAGAAAAGTTATGATCAACCTAGATAGCATATTCAAAAACAGAGACATTACTTTGCCGACTAAGGTCCGTCTAATCAAGCTATGGTTTTCCCTATGGTCATGTATGGATGTGAGAGTTGGACTGTGAAGAAAGCTGAGCACCAAAGAATTGCTGCTTTTGAACTGTGGTGTTGGAGAAGACTCTTGACAGTCCCTTGGACTTCAAGGAGATCCAACCAGTCCATTCTGAAGGAGATCAACCCTGGGATTTCTTTGGAAGGAATGATGCTGAAGCTGAAGCTTCAGTACTTTGGCCATCTCATGTGAAGAGTTGACTCACTGGAAAAGATTCTGATGCTTGGAGGGATTGGGGGCAGGAGGAGAAGGGGACGACCGAGGATGAGATGGCTGGATGGCATCACGGACTCGACGGACGTGAGTCTGAGTGAACTCTGGGAGATAGTGATGAACAGGGATGCCTGGCGTGCTGTGATTCATGGGGTCACAAAGAGTCGGACACAACTGAGCGACTGAACTGAACTGAACTGAGAAAGGCTGTCATTAAATACAGAAATCTTATCTTCAAAGTTACTGTAAGAATTACATAAGTGTGTGTGTTGCTCAGTCATGTCCGATTCTTTGAAACCCCATGGGCCAGCCCACCAGGACCCAGGCTCCTCTGTCCATGGGATTTTCCAGGCAAGAATCCTCGAGTGGGTTGCCATTCCCTCCTCCAGGAGATTTTCCCAACCCAAGGATAGAACCTGGATCTCTTGCATTGCAGGCAGCTTCCTACTGGCTGAGCCACCAGAGAAGTCCATATATATACACTTATGTCAAGTTTTAAAGTCCAGAGAGAGGTCTCAGAACATGTGAGTCCCCTTCCTCTTCCCTTGGTTCACACAAACCTGTGTTTGTTCTCCCCCTAGTGGCAGACCTTCCCTCACATTATTTGCATAAATTACTCACACCAAATACTGTTTTACTTGCAATAAGCCTCCCAGAGGTCAAAGGATGAGACAATATTACATCCAAATTAAACATCATGGAAAACAAACAAAATGGGGACCTTCTAGAAATAAGAGGAATACAAATACTAAGTGGAGCATTTCTTTCAGCCAGAAAAGAAGATAAAGATGATAAGATATAAACAGCATAATTACAGAGAAGCAAACGCACGTGCTGCCTGCCCAGCCTGGATGTAATTTTTGGTTCTGGTTGTCACAAATTACCAGTTAAGCAGCGTTATATCGTTCATGCTTAATTTACTTCTGGGCTGTTTCAAAGGACCCGCTCTCAGTGTGTTTTTTGTGTTCACACATCTGTTGACACTGCCCCCATTTTAGAGTCAAACTGCAGACGTTGAAGATGGTTAGGAATCCAGCCCCTGCCTGGAGGAACGACTGCTTTCTTAGAAGCATGTGTTTCTGCACCCCGCAAATCTCTTCTGTAATGTCAAACGTTGCAAACCATGTTTGTATGTGTGTGAGTGTTTACTTATTTATTTCTTTAGTGTGATTTCATTGGCTCATTTTAAGCATTAAACACAAGGTAACTCCTTTTGTTCTTATTGCACACACTGACAAATGTCTAGCCATTCACAGAGGCTTTTCATTTTTATTTTACAGGCACCAAAAAAACACCTGAATTTTAAAATTTCTAACTGGTACAAATGGCTTAACATTTTCATTCAGTTGTGACTTAAGAGTTAAGCTTTGTTAAAGAGAATAAAATCTTACCTGAGTGCATTTTGGAAAGAAAAAGAAACTTTAACAGCACATTTTATATCTATGTTCAAATATCTCTTAAACACCCTGGAAAATTCATATTGAACTAATGAACTAATGCTTATTAATTAAAGTTTTTTTGAAAAATATTTGTAGAAGATAATTAATATTGGAATTATACACTTAGCTATTTGGTGGTGACTTCTTTTCCCATTTTCCTCCTTTTTAACTCTGCTTATCTTCATTTGTTATTTTTTACAGATAAGAAGCGTTCAGGTCAGCCACATCAATAGGTTTTATTACCAAAAAAACCAGATGCTATCATCTCCTATTCTGTCAGTTTAATTAGAAATATTGGAATGTGCTATATCCCAGTTAAGCTTAAGACTGTGGAAAATAACTTGTTTTCCAAGTTATCCAAATTCTTACATAGTGACTATTGCCAAAAAAAAAAAAATCACTTTCTGAATTTTAATCAGATGAGCATGTGTATCTGTGTGCTCAGTGGATCAGTCATGTCTGACTCTTTGCAACTCCCTGCACTGTTAGCCTGCAGGCTCCTCTGTCCATGGGATTCTTCAGGCAAGACTACTGGAGTGGGCCCCCATGCCCTCCTCCAAGGAATCTTCCCAACCCAGGGATTGAACCTGTGTATCTTGTGTCTCTTGCATTGGCAGGAAGATTGTTTACCACTGAGCCCCTTAATTGGATGTGAGGAGAAATGAAATTTAGCATCTCTAAAATTTTTTAACAAATATCTAATGTTCAATAGTAAGGTTCAATAATATTTAAGATTGATTTTAATCCTACAGATCATGACACTATTTTAGAGGCATAAGCCCCACAGACAGGAATTTTAACATTGCAAATACTTCCTCCTCAACACCTAGTTCAGGCTATAGTACTGTATGGTGAAGCTCCCATCCTAGACCATGTCTTCTAAATACATTCTTTTCTACCATTGCAGAGGAAAGACTAATTTTCTTCCTAAGACTTTTGGGCCTTCAAAAAAGCCAACCTAAATTAATTTTTATGCCAAAGAGATACCATTTGGGGTGGCAAATTTTTGCTCCCTGTACTTCAAAGTACCAGCAGCTAACCAGCAACAATGATGTCACCTAAACAGCGTGCTTAAAGGGGAAGGCATACTTTACTATTCATGAATTTGTGATTTTTAAAATATTTATTTGAAAGAATTCTTCATTTTACTTCTGATTCCAGCTATAGTTTGAATTAGTGAAGTTGCTAAATAGAAAGTTTTTGAGTGCTGTATAGAAAGACAGTTCTATACATGTGCATGTGCGAATGGGCTTCCTGGGTGGCACAGTGGTAAAGAATCTGCCTGCCAATGCAGGAGACACAAGAGTTGCAGGTTCAGTCCCCTGGAGGAGGAAATACAACCTACTCTAATATCCTAGCCTCAAAAATTCCATGGACAAAAGAGACAGGCAGACTATAAAGTCCACAGAGTCTCAAAAAGTTGGACATCACTGAGCAACACACACACATGCACACATACACACACATGCATATACAGAATAACTGCTGTACAGGTATTTAGATGTAAGTGCATATTTCAGAATATTTCATTAATATCTTCCTTAGTTAAAGTTAAATGTTACCCAGTGGGCATATGCTTTTCCCTGTATCAGTATACAATTATGTAAGGCCAGATCCAGGTTGGAAGAGACAAGTATATTCCACTTTAAATAGTTTTCTAATTCTCTAACATAGACACACACACACACACACACACACACACGTGCACACACACTTTCAAGAACCAACAAAATCACCATATACAGAATTGGCACAAATAAAACTATATAAAATGTGTTTCTATCCCATAGATAATTATTTCAATACTGTTTTCTAACTTCCCAACAGGAAAATTAGCCTTTCTCATAGAGTGTGATATTAAAACTGTGTCCAAAGAAAGCAATTCATGCCTAGAGAATGCCATATCTGTCTTCTGGTCTCTTATGAATGAAGACATTGTATTAAAATGTCAGATTTGGAAACTGTAACTAGAAACCAGAATTCATTTCTCTAGCTTCAAATGCTAGTTAGGAAAATAAACTTCAATTCTTATTAGCAAAACTCTGCAATTAAATTTTTTTAGTGATTTATATTTACTGTAATTTAACACATTAAATTATGCCAACAGCTACTTAAGACAGATTCTCTACAGCAGCATTTTTTAAATTATTTAGTTTGGGGTTAAAAAAATAGTTTGTGATTTATTCTGTTGACATATTAAAGACAACTTGACAGAACAGTCGATAATGAGAGTGTGTCCATTGTCAGGGCAACTCTGAAAGAAATACCTTCCCAAATGGTATCTATAGGCTCAAGTAAGAAAAGACCCTGATGCTGGGAAAGATTGAAGGCGGGAAGAGAAGGGGACAACAGAGGGTGAGATGGTTGGATGGCATCACCGACTAAATGGACATGGGTTTGAACAAGCTGCAAGAGTTGATGATGAACAGGGAAGACTGGTGTGCTGCAGTCCATGGGGTTACAAAATGTCAGATATAACTGAGTGATCGAACTGAACTGAAGACAAGAAATTACTATAAATAAAATCACACTGATGGAACATGATAAAGAAGACAGCTGTAAGTGAAATTCCTCTAAAGTAGGCAACAAGAAGATTTGGAAGTCAGAGAGATTGAAGTTTTAATTGCTGCTTCACTACTTGCAAAACAATTTAAGTGATTTTTTTTTTAATCACAAGAGTACTAACTCTGAACTTCAGTGTCTTTACCTATAAAACGGGAGTTACCACACTAAAGCAAGTTTAGTGTTTATTATTTAATGCAAGTAGTGTGAGTGAACACAGATGTGAATATATCCAGAGATATATTACAGTTTAATTTTCATGCCTGAGTGTCAGTCACTTTTCTGAAGTGTATGCAACACTTAATGTATTCCCTTCCCAGGTAAATAAGGGTAAGTTATGTCCCTGAGTTTGGAATTCAGGAAAGAGAGAAAATCATCATTTTCCTACAAAGATGCTCCTGGGAAGTATCAGAAATGCTCCTGATTGAGGTGATGTTATTGAGTCTATTAATTGCATCAATGCTTAAATACAATAACTGATATCAAGATGTCTGTGTGCATGCTAAGTTACTTCAGTCATGTCCAACTCTGCAACCCCATGAGACTGGCAGGCTCCTCTGTCTGTAGGATTCTCCAGGCAAGAATACTGGAGTGGATTTCCATGCCCTCCTCCAGAGTATCTTCCCTACCCAGGGATCAAATCTATATGTCTTATGTCTCCTGCATTGGCAGATGGGTTCTTTAACACTAGTGCCACTTGGGAAGCCCTGATATCCAGATGGGAGTATGATAATTTGTGGTTACTCTCAAGGTGTTTCTATCCTGCATAGTATCAGAGCATCCAAATACACGGTTGGTTACTGAAGAACTGTGACTAGAAATAAAAGTATGATGTACTGGGGATACAAGAAAACTTGGAAAGGATAGTTGTGCTGACTTAACAAGATGACAACAGGACATTGAAAGGTATCCTTGAAGGAGGAAAATTCTGAGCAGATAGGTTATTCTTGATTGCTTCTCCAATTATGTCTCTTTAATAAAGCTCAGAGTTTCCAGAGGGTGGGGGCTTCCCAGGTGGCTCAGTCATAAAGAACCTTCCAACCACTGCAGGAGCCACAGGAAATGCAGGTTCAATCCCTGGATCAGGAAGATGCCCTGGAGTAGAAAATGGCAACCCACTCCAGTATTCTTGCCTGGGAAATCCTATGGACAGAGGAGCCTGGCAGGTTACAGTACATGAGGTCACAAAAGAAATACAACTGACGTGACTAAGCCTCTGACTAGGCTGAGTCATTTGATGTATGCAAAAAACCCTTAGCTGCAGTGCAGGGGCAAGGATGGACACTTTAGCCATAAATGCTTCTTCTACTTTAAACCAGTCAGACTCCGAATTTGTTGTTGAGAAAGGCTTAGCAAATGCCTCTAGGTTATAAGTAGAGCAGAAGACATCTTTTATGTCCAAGGTTTTTTCTTCCAGAATTCTCTTTAGTTCTTTTGAACTGAGGAGCTCTCAATTTCCTTTTGGTTTTTTTTTTTTTCTGTATTTTAATTATGTTTTGTGTATTTTTCATTTATTTTATTGTATGTATTTTCTATTTCTCTATACTAAATGGGAATACTCATCTGCTGGTAACTACTCTTATCTCATCAGAGCTAAAAGTTCCCATGGTAGAAATGTATAAATGTACTTGTAACTTAGCAATTTATAAAGTTAATTATTTTCTTTAATCTTCTTCTGAAAAAAGCATGCTCTTTCCTAGCCTTTTGGTTATTTTTTGAGCTTTTATCTATTCAGTTAACCTATTATTGCTATTGTTTTAAACTGTCAGTATTTGTCTAAATTTGGCAACATTTACAATACATCTGAAGCATCACTAATGTATCCTGGGCTTTCCTTCTGGGAGTATTTTTATGTTTCCTATAAAAACATGCCTAGGATAATAAACATAAACCATCACCAATTAACTAAGTCTGCTGTGCAACTTGAGGAAGGCAATGGCACCGCACTCCAGTACTCTTGCCTGGAAAATCCCATGGACGGAGGAGCCTGGTAGGCTGCAGTCCATGGGGTCGCTAAGGATCAGACATGACTGAATGACATCACTTTCACTTTTCAGTTTCATGCATTGGAGAAGGAAATGGCAACCCACACCAGTGTTCTTGCCTGGAGAATTCCAGGGACAGTAGAGCCTGGTGGGCTGCTGTCTATGGGGTCACACAGAGTCAGACACGACTGAAGCGACTTAGCAGCAGCAGCAGCTGTGCAACTGCCTGAGTTTCTAGGTGCTATTCTATTTAACTTTGAAACCTAAGTTAAAAAATTGTTTGCTGTTTTATTCACTAGGTCATGTTCAACTCTTTGCGACCTCATGGACTGTAGCCCACTAGGTTCCTCTGTCCATGGGATTTCCCAGGCAAGAATACTGGAGTGAGCTGCCATTTCCTTTAGGAGATCTTCCCTACCCAGAGATTAAACCTGCAACTCTTGCATTGGCAGGTGTATTCTTTACCACTGAGCCACCAATAGATGATTGTAAACAAACATTAATAAAGTAAGTTCCCAAAGATAGTTTTAGAACAAGAGTCACAATCAAAATTATAGACATTATTGTATGTTTATATCTTCTGTCCGAGAGTTTTGGTGTTATTTTGCAACTCTGAGACCCCATGAAATTAAATCTGGCTTTTTCTCATCTTTTTGTGAAAACAAAGTTAATGAGGCTGGTCTTTAAAGTGCTGTCTGCTGCTGCTGCTAAGTCACTTCCGTCGTGTCTGACTCTGTGCGACCCCATAGACGGCAGCCCACCAGGCTCCTCGTCCCTGCAATTCTCCAGGCAAGAACACTGGAGTGGGTTGCCATTTCCTTCTCCAGTGCATGAAAGTGAAAAGTAAAAGTGAAGTCGCTCAGTCATGTCCAACTCTTCACGACCGCATAGACTGCAGACTACCAGGCTCCTCCGTCCATGGGATTTTCCAGGCAAGAGTACTGGAGTGGGGTGGCACTCTAGTATTGCCTTCTCCTAAGTGCTGCCTAATAGAGTGCAGATTATTATGGAAGCTATAATAACCACAGAGAAATTGATAATGACTTGCGTCAGTGTCTCACTTGTTAGTTGTAAAGCTTTTACTATAAAAAGAAATCATTTAACAACTGCACTTAACTAGTTATGAAGTTTTATTAAACATATAGATAAATGGTTCTTCTGATATCTAACACAGGATATAAAGCATTATTGTGTTTATGGTAAAACTGGATCTTCACATGTTGATATTTTATAACTAGCTAAGGATTTGGAAATCATAATGTTTCACTTTTTCCTTGATTATATTTTTAAATGATTTAATTGTCCATAATATAGTGACAGAAGTTTTGTAACTAACAGAGCCAAATATTCAAGTAGAGGTGACTCTTGAACAATACAGTTTTGAACAGCACAGGTGCACTTACATGCAGATTTTTTCAATAGTGTACATACTCAGCACTGCATGAAACGCAGTTGGTTGAACTCATGGGTGTGGAACCTTGGAAGCAGAGGGCCAACTGTAAAATTATACATAGAGTTTTTATTTCACAAGGTATTGGCACCCCTAACCCTTGCCGTTGTTCAAGACTTGACTGTATCATCCTCTCCTACAGCTATGACTTGCAGCTTCCCAGGTGGTGCCAGTGGTGAAGAGCCAGACCGCCAATGCAGAGATGCAGGTTCGTCCCCTGGGTCAGGAAGATCCCTGGAGGAGGGCACAGCAACCCGCTCCAGTGTTCTTGCCTGGAGAATCCCATTGACAGAGGAGCCTGGTGAGCTACAGTCCATGGGGTCGCAAAAAGCTGGACATGACTGAAGCAACAGCCCAGCACAGCACAGCTACAACTTAAAGTAATCAACCTCCAATTAAAATAAATAAATTTATATTAAAAAAGAAACTCTATCTCAATTCTACCAGCAAAAACATTTTAGAATCCCTTTTAAAATAGAAGAAATTTGGTACTTTACTATTACATCAAAGCTCAAAATGTGAAGGCCTTCAAAACAAGCAGTTAACTAACAAAACTCCCTTTCATGCAACTTCCTGATATTAAACCCTTTCAGGGAAATATATTTTTCAAAAAAAAGCAGATGAAGATGGAAAAAACATTTATTGACTGGTTTTTGCTTTCTGTACAGTACACTAAGTGCTTTAAATATGCTAGTTGATTTAATGCTTCCAATTTCATAAAACAGACATTTTTATTTTCAAGATGTGATGATTACAAGAAAGAAAGCTTAGTACCTTCCCTAAGTCTTGACAATACTGAGTGTGAAGCTTTAATTTGAAAATCAGGTGTATCTAAATTTTCCCACCCAATATATATTAAATGTAAAAGTAACAGAAACAAATAGAAGAAGATGGAAAGCTTTAAGGGAGAAGATAATGAGTGCCTAAAAACAGCTTCATTATCTTTACAAACTTCTGGTAAGACAGCACTATAGATCCCCCAATTCCCTGACTTTTTTTTTTTCACATCGTTTCTATTCATTTCATATATAATCCACTTTATCCCTGATTTTTTTTTCACATCCTTTCTATCCATTTCATATATAATCCATTTTATTGCTTAGAAATATCTGTTAGGAGTGACCTAAGAGAAGGAGATTGAGAAAGAAAGAGACAGATTAAGAGAAAGCGTGCTTCAGATATACTTGGTCATTTCATATGATTACAATATAGACCATTGTCCAAATTAACACCAAGAATTAACTGCAGTCCTTCTCAGTGCCTTTTTGAGGTTTCTCTGGTGGCTCAGTGGTAAAGAATCCACCTGCCAATGCAAGAGACATGGGTTCGATCCCTGATCATGGAAGACCACACATGCCACACAGGGCCGCGTGCCACAGTTATTGAGCCTGGCTGGGAGCCTCAATTACTGAGCCCAGGAGCCACAACAACTGAAGCCCAGGCACCTCAGTTACTGAGGGCCGTGCACCACTGAGCCCCATACTCCACAGCAAGAGAAGCCATTGCAACAAGAAACCTTAGCACAGCAACTAGAGAGTAGCTCCCGCTCTCCACATCTAAAGACAAGCCAGCGCAGCAACAAAGACTCAGAGCAGTCAAAAATAAATAAATAAAATTATTAAAAATTTCTCTTATCTGTAACTAGATAAGGTCCAACAAATTGACCCAGGCAGGTAATACAGAAAACATTGCCGAAAGGATTATTGACTTCAAGTGTAGGTACTGGAGAAATGACTCATTTGTATTTCACTTTGTGAAAACTTTCCTGACTTCTACAAAAATAAATGAATAAATAAAGAGGAATAACAAGAAAAAGAGACAAAGGAGAGAAAAGAAAGAAAATGAAGTCTCTCAATCCTGTCTGACTGTGTAATCCCATGGGCTGTGGCCTGCCAGACTCCTCCGCCCATGGGATTTTCCTGGCATGAATACTGGGGTGAGGTGCCATTGCTTTCTCCAGAGGATCTTCCCAACCTAGGGATCCTGCACTGCAGGCAGACTCTTTACTATCTTAGCCACCGGGGAAGCCCCCAGGAAAGGAAAGAAAAAAATAAGTGAAAAGGAGACAAGAAAATTCCTCTGTACTCCCATGGAATTTTTAAGTCATTAGTGTAACACAGATCAATAGCAAATTTTTACCTAACTCTACTTTATAAGGAGATTTGTAGCTATAACTGTTGAGTTATTTGTGATAATGGAAGAAGTCAGGAGATGAGTAAATCAGTCTATAAGATAATGCAAAAGAACGAGGAGATAACATTACCAAGTAGGAATTACTGTTTTGAGAGAGGAAAAGACTTCTCTTACAGATGGAATTACAAAGATTTATAGGGGGAAGACTTCTATAATAGTTAGTACTTTGGGGAGATTAGCAAAGGTAAGTGGATTTTACATGTGATATAATTTCTCTTGCCATTTATTTGAGATATTTTAGTGAAGATGTAAATTGCTTTTCAGTGTTTTGCATACTTCAAATTGGTGACTGTTTTGAATGTAAGTTGATGCTGAAATTGACTTCAAGACAGCTCATCAACTAGAGAAGCCCAGTGGATGTTGTGTTACAGTAGTTGTATGTGTTTCCAGTGAGAGTGAGAATAGGTGCCTTAGAATAGGTGCCAAGAATTCCTTAAGAATAGGTGCCATATGCTTCGGTATCTGTTTTCCTAATCCCTTCTCTTCTATACTATAGGCAACACAATTCCCTTTTGCAGGCAGAAGTACATCCATATGTTGCCCCAACTGTGACCTCGGTCAATAGATATATAAGAGATTGCCCAGGGTTTCTTATTCCTATGGGAGTAACTGCACACAAGCATGTCATCTGTCTTTAGAATTTGCAGTTGCTTATGTAACTCATTATGTCTTCCTCCTTGTACAGCTAGTGACTCTTGTATCAAGCTATTCTTCTAAAGGGACTAGTGAATCTGTTAGGTCCTGGTATGTATGAAACCATAAACTAGAAACTGCATACAGTAGCTACCACAAGAGTACTTTTTTTACAAGTAGCATATAAGATTTTAATTAAAACTCACTGAATATATAGATTAAATGAGTTCTGAGTATCTGTTCTGTTCTTTAATTCCAAGTCCTCAATTCTTAAAGAAATGTGCATTAATAATACACATTAATAATATATATCAATATACATTAATAATAAAGCCAGTCTTATTGCAAGACCACAGCTAAATTATTGCTTGATGGAGTTTATTTTGTGGCAACTGCAGTAGTTGTTCATTTCTTTTACGGTTGTGTTCAGCAAAGAGTTTTACAAAAGTATTCCACTTGACCTGCTTCCCTGGTGGCTCAGATGGTAAAGAATCTGCCTGCAGAGCAAGAGACTTGGGTTTGATCCCTAGGTCAGGAAGTTCCCCTGGAAAAGGGACTGGCTACCCACTCCAGTATTCTTGCCTGGAGAATTCAATGGACAGAGAGGCCTGGGAGGCTACAGTTCATGGGGTCGCAGAGTCAGACACGACTGAGGGGCTTTCACTTTGACTTTTATGCTTTTAAGCCATGCATGTAAATGTTTTCCACCATTATGCCTTCGCAGTATTATTATGGAAAAAAATATATCTATTGAATATTAATTTGTGCATACATATAGTTACAAAAATCTGAATATATCCGTGACAAAATAGAAACAGCATGATGAACTAGAAATATCTCATGTGTTAAAAGATATGCTTGAGTGGGCCAAGAATTACTAAAAAGTATACTCAAACTGATTCTTATCATCAGTCAGTTCAGTCACTCAGTCTTGTCTGACTCTGCGACCCCATGAATCGCTCCACGCCTGTGTTACAGTAGTTGTATGTGTTTCCAGTGAGAGTGAGAATAGGTGCCTTAGAATAGGTGCCAAGAATTCCTTAAGAATAGGTGCCATATGCTTCGGTATCTGTTTTCCTAATCCCTTCTCTTCTATACTATAGGCAACACAATTCCCTTTTGCAGGCAGAAGTACATCCATATGTTGCCCCAACTGTGACCTCGGTCAATAGATATATAAGAGATTGCCCAGGGTTTCTTATTCCTATGGGAGTAACTGCACACAAGCATGTCATCTGTTCTTTAGAATTTGCAGTTGCTTATGTAACTCATTATGTTCTCCTCCTTGTACAGCTAGTGACTCTTGTATCAAGCTATTCTTCTAAAGGGACTAGTGAATCTGTTAGGTCCTGGTATGTATGAAACCATAAACTAGAAACTGCATACAGTAGCTACCACAAGAGTACTTTTTTTACAAGTAGCATATAAGATTTTAATTAAAACTCACTGAATATATAGATTAAATGAGTTCTGAGTATCTGTTCTGTTCTTTAATTCCAAGTCCTCAATTCTTAAAGAAATGTGCATTAATAATACACATTAATAATATATATCAATATACATTAATAATAAAGCCAGTCTTATTGCAAGACCACAGCTAAATTATTGCTTGATGGAGTTTATTTTGTGGCAACTGCAGTAGTTGTTCATTTCTTTTACGGTTGTGTTCAGCAAAGAGTTTTACAAAAGTATTCCACTTGACCTGCTTCCCTGGTGGCTCAGATGGTAAAGAATCTGCCTGCAGAGCAAGAGACTTGGGTTTGATCCCTAGGTCAGGAAGTTCCCCTGGAAAAGGGACTGGCTACCCACTCCAGTATTCTTGCCTGGAGAATTCAATGGACAGAGAGGCCTGGGAGGCTACAGTTCATGGGGTCGCAGAGTCAGACACGACTGAGGGGCTTTCACTTTGACTTTTATGCTTTTAAGCCATGCATGTAAATGTTTTCCACCATTATGCCTTCGCAGTATTATTATGGAAAAAAATATATCTATTGAATATTAATTTGTGCATACATATAGTTACAAAAATCTGAATATATCCGTGACAAAATAGAAACAGCATGATGAACTAGAAATATCTCATGTGTTAAAAGATATGCTTGAGTGGGCCAAGAATTACTAAAAAGTATACTCAAACTGATTCTTATCATCAGTCAGTTCAGTCACTCAGTCTTGTCTGACTCTGCGACCCCATGAATCGCTCCACGCCAGGCCTCCCTGTTCATCACCATCTCCCAGAGTTCACTCAGACTCACGTCCATCGAGTCCGTGATGCCATCCAGCCATCTCATCCTCAGTCGTCCCCTTTTTCTCCTGCCCCCAATCTCTCCAGCATCAGAGTCTTTTCCAATGAGTCAACTCTTCTCATGAGGTGGCCAGAGTACTGGAGTTTCAGCTTTAGCATCATTCCTTCCAAAGAACACACAGGGCTGATCTTCAGAATGAACTGGTTGGATCTCCTTGCAGTCCAAGCAACTCTCAAGAGTCTTCTCCAACATCACAGTTCAAAAGCATCGGTTCTTCAGGGCTCAGCCTTCTTCACAATCCAACTCTCACATCCATACATGACCACAGGAAAAACCATAGCCTTCACTAGACGGACCTTAGTCGGCAAAGTAATGTCTCTGCTTTTGACTATACTATCTAGGCTGGTCATTTAGTGAATCCACAGTGGGTCTCAGGATTCTGGATTTTTAAATTAACTTTACCTCCTTCAACTCTCCTAATCCTAAGAGATTCTGATGAGGAAACACAACTTAAGAAACTTTTGATTGTCTTGAACTACACAAAGGCCCTTTTCAGCACTTTTTGCCTAACTTTCTCTCTTTTTATTTTTAACTCATCTTAGAAGTCATTGTTTTCCAAGGAAGCAATAAAATGTTGAGTTTATTTTAATTCTATACAGAACAGCAAACTTCTGATACTAATCTGATCGCTCATTTTTATTGAAGTCTAATTGCTTTACAGTGTTGTGTTAATTTCTGCTGTACAGCAAAGTGAATCAGTTATGTATGTATGCGTATATCCCCTCCCTCTTGAGCTACCCTCCCACCACAGTTCCCCATCCCACCCATCTACGTCATCACGGAACACTGAGCTGAGCTCCCTCTGCTGTACAGCAGCTTCCGCCTAGTTATCCATATCACACAGTGTAGGGTAAATTTGTCAGTCCTACTCTCTCAGTTTATCTCTTCACCCCCCACCTCCCTCTGTGTCCACATGTTGGTTCTCTATGTCTGTGTCTCTACTCCTGCCCTGAAAACAGGCTTATTGTACCATCTTTCTAGATTCTATACATATGTATGGCATTTGGTCTCTTAAAACAGATTTTCCTATTGAGAAGATAACTCATTGAGTAGTTAGAAGTTACTACATGTCCTCAGTTTAAAATAATACTTTGTCATTCTAGTGCATGTGTTTCCCAGGAATCTGATCAGCATGAATAAAACATATCTGAAATGTGAACACCAGGCAAAGCAGTAAAACTGAGATAATTAACTTCAGAAACGAAGACCAAGTCTCGAAATAGAATATATCTTATGAAATATCACCTAAAAACAAAACAGAAAAGGACACCCATCTCTTGCGCTGTGTGCTGTGCTAACTCACTTCATTATGGCTGACTCTTTATGACCCTATGGACTGTAGCCCATTAGGCTCCTCTGTCCATTGGATATTCCAAGCAAGATTTCTGGAGTGGGTTGCCATGCCTTTCTCCAGAGGATCTCCTCAACCCAGGGATTGAACCTGCATCTTCAGCAGCATCTGTATTGTAGGCAGACTCTTTCCCATATGAGCCACCAGGGATGCCCCTCCACGCCATGTCTTAGGCTTGGCTTATTTTCAACAACATCTGGGATGAAACATAACTCATCTCTGTGCAACTAGTGGCCTTGTAAATTTTGCCATAACAATGACATTTCTATTTACTGAAATACTCATCCATTTCATGTAAGATACAAAATTTAAGAGAAGTAATATTAATTATTATTTTCCCCCCTTTACAATGAGTCACTCCTTGCATGATCTTAATTTTATTTAAATTTTACTTTTTGATCTGTGTGTTCATTTTTCAAGTCATAAGTAATTTGATAGCTAGGTGTGTGTGTGTGTGTGTGTGTGTGTGTGTGTGTGTGTGTGTATTAGAAAGATAGAAATAGAGCAAGAGAGAGAGAATTTATATCCATGTGATTTTTTTTTAAACTCTTCTCAGTAAAATCAGTAAGGTTTTGCCTTTCTTTTCTCCCCACGTTTGACAGATATAGACATGAAGATAAGAATCACGATAGGCTGTTGAATAGTTTATCTGTTTGTAGTTTAGCTTCAAATATATGACTCTAAATTTCAGAATAGATACATCACTTGGTGTAGTTCAGATAATTGATTCATAAGTCAGCTACATCAGGCAGGTTTTGATGGTATCTTTATAAATAGGCCGGAGCTTTCAAATGCCTGATCGTATCTCTCATGCTGACATGAAAGGCATTTAGAGGTTGGAATATGCTAGCTGTACAACTCGTATTCTAGATACAGTTCATGAGGCCTATTAGCTTCCTATGGCACAAATAACAAAATATCACTGAAATGTAATAAATTGAATGATAACAGAAATGCTTTACTAATTGTGTTTTAAAAAACAGTGTAAGATATAATTTCTACATTAGATGTTTAGAAATAAAAATGCACAGCATTTTAATGCATTTAAAATAAAAACAAGCATGATAATAAAATAAGAGGATTACAAAGTCCAGAGACATATCTGCCAGTGCATACTGCTAAGATGGTTTCTCATCCATGTGTGAGTCAGATGGAGCCTGCCTTTGCAAAATGCATTCACTCCATCTGTCTTCATAATTCCAGATGCATGCTCACACATCTATTATCCTAAAATGAGATAAAGGATTAGGAATTTGCATGGTGAGGTATTTGTGTAACAACTGTAAACACATAAGATTCTGAACTAAAAGTAGTTAGACAAATTTATTTGGTAATTTTAACCAGATCCCCTGTACACTTCATGAATTTCTTTATATTTTTCACAACTATGGGGGCCAAACATCCTATACCACATATTACACATTGTCTTCCCCTTGATTACAGTCCTAGCCTGACTCTCGGGTCAGATCTCATTTATAGAGGGGATATTTTTCTTATTTGGACAGGCTTGAAATACTTCGTTCTAGGGCTTCCCAGATTGTGCCAGTGGTAAAGAATCCATCTGCCAATGCAGGAGACATAAGAGACATGGATTTGATCCCTGGGGGCATAAGATACCTTGGAGGAGGGAATGGCAGCCCATTCCAATATCTTGCCTGAAAAATTCCATGGACAGAGGAGCCTGGTGGGCTTTAGTCCATTGAGCCACAAACAGCCGGACATAACTGAAATTACTTAGCACTTCATTCCAAGTGCTGTTCCCCCACTCCATTCCCACAAAAATAAGCACGCAATCGTATAATCCTCAAAGACATCTGTACCCATCTGAAGAAAATCAAAATAGCTTACCCAAAATATGGCACCTTGGCATACTGAGTATTTTTACTTCAGGGCACTTAACATGGCAAGTGAAACAAGAACTCCCACAGTCCTTTTTCTTCCAAAAAGTTCCAACAGGAAACACACTGTAGAGAAACACTTGTAGTGTCCTAAGTTTGGAAGTGTTAATTTCGTAAAAGAAACCTCCTGAAGCACAGAACCGGAAGTTGCAGAAACCTATCAGAACATGTCTTCATGTGGCCCAAGAGCCAGGAGACCTTCTACTGTAGGATGGGGCCATTGGTACTCTTGGTGCCCCACAAGGAAGAGATGCCCTCCCAGTGTTCTTCCTGTTTGCAGCAGTTCATGTAAAAGCAGTTCAGGTAGAGCTATAGGAAGCTTCTCGAATCCCCAGGCCCCATACCTGTCCCAGCTGTGTGAAGTGCTTCCTGTCCCAAGAGAACTGTAGCTGCACCAGGCTTTTAAGCACCGTGGGGTCTATATGTGTGCGGGGACTTTGACTGCAGATGTACCTTAAGGCCAAACACAGGAATTAGAAGTCATGTATCTGCAAGTTCTGCAGCTGTGCGTTTACCCAGAAGGCCATTCTCCCATGTACCTGAGAATGGTACACTGGCCAGTGTAAAGACTCTGCACCCAAGCCAGCTCGGACTAACGCAAGGGCACCCACACCAGCCAGAAGCCTCTAACTATGAGTTTTGCAGGCAGTGCAACACTGAGAAGGGCCCTGATGAGGGGCACGTGGTCAACCACCATGGGGAGGGTGCCACCAGGAGGATCTACTTCTGCCAAATCTGTGGGAAGACATTTAAAGGGCTGGACCAGGTGTGTGGACATGTCAGACAGCCCTAGGGGGTGGAGGAAGTTCAAGTGCACAGAGTGTGGCTCCAAGCTCATGCAGTAGGCCCACCTATGACTGATGCAGAGCTGTCACCCACTGCAGTGCAAGCTGGACCCTGATCATTGAAGATCAGATGAGGCTCTTGGTGATGGTGGATATGGTGGAGGTTGTACCCCAGCCACTGCCTGCAGAGCTGGAGATGAGCTTGGCTGGAGGCATGGTGAAGTCCTTGGCCTAAGGTGGCCTGGTCAAAGGCTGTGTGCAAAGGAGAACTACAAAAGCCTGGGCCCTGCATCCCTTGCTCATCCTCCCACCTGCCATCTCTTTGAAAGACAACAGGTACTCCCTTTTCCACCGCAATTCACTTGGTCCCAGCTCCCAGTAAGCCACAGGGCTTTGGACTAGAAAAAAAAATTTTTTTTTTCTTGAATGTTTTGCTTCTTACTGTCTTCCCATCTTTGCTCTAAAGATCTTCTCAAAAAGTCAGTACTTAACACAAATTTAAAATAGCCATCCCTCTTCCTCCCATTCCCCTTGCATGCCTGCTCTTTTTGGCTGCTTAGTTTTTCTCTGTAGTCCTTATGCACTCAACATTATCTGACATCCTGTAGCATTTACATATTTTGCTTATCATTATCTCTTCTCTTTAAAATATAAGCTTCATGAAGTCATGGTATTTAATATATTTTGTTTGCTGCTGTATCTCCAAAGCTAAGAACAAAGCCTGACCCACAACAGATTACCAATAAACATCATTTTGTCTTTTAAAAGAATATATGATTTTTATGTTTTTAAGTAGGTTTCTCTGGTGGCTCAAACAGTAAAGAATCTGCCTGTAATACAAGAGACCCGGGTTTAATCCCTGGGTCAGGAAGATTCACTGGAGAAGGAAATGGCAGCCCATTCCATTATTCTTGCCTGGAGAGTTCCATGGACAGAGAAGCTTGGTGGGCTACAGTTCATGGGGGTGCAGAGTCTGACACAACTGAACAAATAACACTTTCACTTTTTCATGCTTGTAAGTGCAAAGATAAGAATGAAAGAAGTACACTAAACTAATGAGACTGACAATTCTTGGAGTGATTGAGAATGGTATGAGAACTATGAGAACTTTTGTTCTTCATACTTTTATTTTAAGCACTTTCTACTTATTAACAGCGTGTGTTTCTATGATCAAAGAATATTATAATAAAACTTATCATCAAGGTATAATAGCACAGTGCTTGCCATATAATAGGCATTCAAATGTTTTAACCAGTAAGTATTCTATGGGCTCCAGCTATATCCCAGAGACTGTAGTAAGACCCTAGGTAGACAGTAGTGAAAGTGAATCACCAACTCCACTTTTCTGGAGCTTGAGATAAGTAATAGAGGTCTATTTATTGCCTAAAGATCACATGTACTTTCTATTGTTTATGAAGTTACACAAACATTTATGAAAATCTGGCAAACATTTCCAGATTGCTTGAAAAAGGGCATAAGGACAGTTTCCAGAATGATGGAAATGTTCTATATCATGATCTGACAGGAGTAACACAGGTGAATACATTTGTTAAAATTCACTGAACTGTGCATTTAAAATATATGCATTTCATTGTATGTAAATTATCTTAATCAAAAATGCAAAAGTATATGTCCTTTGTTTTCCAAATTATAACACCTGGTCTTATAGAAAATTAGAGTGGTAATCTATCTTAAAATAGAAAATTAATAAATGTGATTAATAAGATTTAGGATTTGATTTCGGTTGACAAATAAAAATCTACAGATATTCGTAAATAAAGATAAACTGAGGAGATTTTTTAGAATCCATACAAAAATTTGACTATGCAAATCAACCCAATAGGCTCAATATTTGTGAATATGAAATAGTCTTTCGCTGTTCTTTGATTACAGAATTAATTAATGTTTATTTATAGAAAATTTGGAAATCACAGAAAAATCAAGAGCTCATAATCATTTAGCATATTATACTGCAATCATTTTTCAAAGATACATTTGTACATGAATGAAATTATACTTACCTATTCTTTTGTATCTTGCTTTTACATTTATCATCAAAACACAGGTATCTCCCCTCAAATTAAAAACCATTTGTAGATACGATTTTAAATGTGTGTCTGTTTTACAATGCTATTGAGGGAGTGTGGTGTAGAGAGAACAATATAGACTTCAGTTCAGTCACTCAGTCATGTTCAACTCTCTGTGACCCCATGAATTGCAGCACGCCAGGCCTCCCTGTCCATCACCAACTCCTGGAGTTCACTCAGACACACATCCATTGAGTCAGTGATGCCATCCAGCCATCTCATCC
>SJYC01023255.1:0-18569 GCA_006408675.1 Madoqua kirkii | reverse complement strand
CTTATGTAATCAATATTAATATTATAAAAAATTAGTAAAAGCCCTATAAATAGTTGATCAAAAAAGTGTCCTACTGAATTTATGGGAATAATACACAAAAGAAGTTTATTTCTTATTTACAAAGCAATGTAATCTGAATATTCTTAGTTGATAAGAAGCACTCCTCACTCAAGTTTGATGTGATAGTGCCAGGCAAAAGAGGACAAGCTCTCATTACAGATCTTCCCAGAGGTGACCATAAAGTTCATAGGTAAAAGCAGACTATCCCATTTGTCAGTAGGCTTTGTTGTGTACCCTGTAAGACAGGAAGGTGTAATATAAGATAGTACAGAGTTTTAGACCATGATCAACGGTTTTGCCAGTTGGTCAGAGGTATCTGTAAGAGGTGGGCCTCACAGGTGGGACAGTGGTAACGAATCTGCCTGCCAATGCTGAAAATGCAGGTTCTATCTCTAGGTGGAAAAGGTTTCCCTGGAGTAGTAAACAGCAACCCACTCCAGTATTCATGCCTGGAAAATCTCATGGATAGAGGAGCATGGCAGGCTATAGCACAGAATCAAAAATGACTGAGCATGCATGCACATATCTGTAAGAGGTAAGATTGGAAGAACAGTGCCAAGAAGGACTGGAGGAAAAGTATGTGAATGGATCTCTGAGAGACAGCATACAATTTACAGATCCTTGTGTATCATTTTAATGCCCACTGGAGAGCATCCACCAATGAGAAGTCACTTTACATCCAAATGAGCAGGATGAACTGCCCTACAGATAATCTTCTTTTTGCTTGACTACTGTTGTGCTTATATGCAATGGACTCAGGATAATAATGGCCTTGGTGGCAGGGATGGGAGCAAGGTTTGAGCCCACAATATGGACTTTGCCTCAGTAAAGCATCTAAGTTTCCAACCAACCAGTATAAAAAGTGGAGCCTTACTCTGGATACAGCATTGTTTCTCTGGGGGCTGAGTGAATGGACAAACAGCCTAACAGGTTAAACAGTTGTTGTTGTTCAGTCGTTATGTCCAAATCATTGCAACCCCATGGACTGCAGCATGCCAGGCTCCTCTGTTCCTCACTATTTCCCGGAGTTTGCTCAAATTCATATCCACTGAGTTAGTGATGCTATCTAACCATTCCATCCTCTACTGCCCTCTTCTCCTTTTGCCTTCAATCTTTCCCAGCATTAGTCTTTTCTAATGAGTTGGTTCTTTGCATCATGTAGCCAAAGTATTGGAGCTTCAGCTTCAGCAACAGTTCTTATAATGAATATTCAGGGTTGACTTGACTTCCTTTAGGACTGACTGGTGTGATCTCCTTGTAGTCGTTAAACAGCCATTGGGTTAAACGCTGGCATCCAGATTCTGCTGTCCCAGGATTCTATTATTTGCACTGATACTGACAAGTGTGGTTCAATGGCAGCATCTCTACTGTCAGCTCTGCCCGGTGGAGCACAGTCACTATGAAGCTTGTCAAAGCTCTTTGCCTCTTCACCACTCTGTTCCTCACTTCCTTATAGTAAAGGAAGTTCCTCTGAATTGTCTCAGAGAACACAATCAGATGGTGGGTTCTGGGGCCCAACCCTTCATAACAATTCAAACTCCCCCATCTTTATGAACATTCTGAACTATTTTGTAACTACCACATACAAGTTCCCTTATGTCCACTTGTATATCATCCAGGTTAGCTTTCTCTAGAAAAGGAGAGCTAAATGTTAGCTCATGACTCACCATGAGCAAGATCATGTCAATGAGATGGATAGTCTCCTATGCAGCCTAATAGTTTGTATTACCCTCCTGGAATCCTGTCTACCACCCTCTACTGAAGATCTTTCTCATGGTCTCCAGGTTAGCGCACATGCATGTTGAATTAAAAAAAAAAAAAAGTACAACATGAGAGTTGTGAGTTAAGTTTTATTTGGGGCAAAATGAGGATGGAAACCCAGAAGAAAGCGGTTCAGATAGCTCTGAGAACCTGCTCCTAGGAGGTGAGCAGAGGAGCTAAGATATATAGGATTTTCACAACAAAAGACAAGTAGTCATCAGGTGGTACAGTGATAAAAGAATCTGTCTGCCAATGCAGGAGGCTCAAGAGGCACAGGCTCCATCCCTAGGTCTGGATGATCAACTGGAGGAGGCCATGGCAGCTCCAGTATTTTTGCGTGGGAAGTTCCATGGACAGAGGAGCCTAGTGGGCTACAGTCTATGGGATCACAAAGAGTTGGGCATGACTCTGAGCGTATAGTTGTCAGAAACATCAAAAGATTACTGTTAATTAGAGAAACCAGATATCCCAAGTTAAGAAAGTTAGTACTTTTCTATGTATGGGAAGATGCAAGAGTCTGGGCTCACTGAAATCATTCCTTTAATATGCACCTCAGTTATCTGGGGCCATTATCTTGTGTTTTACAGCCTGAGTTCCCCCAGGGCTCCCCGCAGAGCCCTGCAGTGCTCTCTGTAGAGAATGGCTGCAGAGAGTGGCTGCTAGATGGCAGGTATTCTTTTCCTTCCTGAGTTTCCTCAGGACTCATCAACTTATGTTGGAGAGCTGCAATCACTGATGACTATGACATCCTTGTTTACTGATATGATAGGAAATACTCCATTTTCAATGTTAACTCTATAACTCAGTGTTAGCAGCATTGCATGTACACCCAGGTTAACTTCTCAGAAATCAAACCTTACTTATCAGGGATTTGGCTGAAATCAGGCCTTGCTCTGCAACTTGAAATGCTGCAGTCAGCAGGCTCGCCAAGGATGGCAGGATGGGTGCTGCAGGGTGGACAGATGACTTCGTTGGGGGCAGCGGGGGCCGGCGTGGGGGGGGGGGATCATACCCTATGTAATGGTAGAAGGCCCAAAATGTTTTTACCTTATGTAATACTTATTTCAGGAAAAGGGCTTCAAGCTTATATATTTACCAACTAGTTTTTGCCTTTTCTTTCCTCTATGACATCTAGATTTCCAAATGAACTTAAATTAAGGATCTTAGCTGTATAAGTTAATTACTCTATGATAATTGCCCTTGTTACTACAGTATACAATAAAGAAAGGTAGACTTTTTCATCACCAGGGCAACTATAAACTATGTACTTATGGGCAAGAATTTTTTTTTCAATTGGGGGAATATTGTTTTACAATGTTGTGCTGGTTTCTGCCATACAACAATACAAATCAGCCATAATTACACATATATCACCTCCCTATTGAGACTCCCTCCCCTCCCTCTACCCTACCCCTCTAGGTCATCACAGAGCACTAGGCTAGGTTTCCTGTGTTATATAGCAACTTCTCACCAGCTATCTGTTTTACATATGGTAACATATATACTAAGTTGCTTCAATCATGTCCAACTCTGTGCAACTCCACAGATGGCAGCCCACTAGGCACCCCGTCCCTGGGATTCTCCAGGCAAGAACACTGGAGTGGGTTGCCATTTCCTTTTCCAATGCATGAAAGTGAAAAGTGAAAGTGAAGTCGCTCAGTCGTGTCTGTTAGTCACCTCATGGACTGCAGCCTACCATGCTCCTCTGTCCATGGGATTTCCCAGGCATGAGTACTGGAGTGGGCTGCCATTGCCTTCTCTAAACATATATATGTCAATGCTAATTTCTCCATTCGTCTGACTTTATTCTTTCCCCAGAATTTAACTTCTTAAGGCCTTAGCTGTTAAAAAAAAAAAAAAGACTTGTGTGATCTTAAATATCTCACTGCTTTATTATAAATAGACTTTCTAAATTAAATCTATGCGTTCCTGTTAAATAGATCTTGAATTTTACACATTGATAAATTAAGCTCTATAATATGTTGAAGAAGTGAAGTGAAAGTTCCAGTCATGTCTCTTAGATACCCCATGGACTATACAGTCCATGGAATTCTTCAGTCCAGAATATGGACTGGGTAGCCATCCCCTTCTCCAGGGGATCTTCCCAATCCAGTGATTGAACTCAGGTCTCTCACATTGCAGGCAGATTCTTTACCAGCTGAGTCACCAGGGAAGCCCAAGATTACTGGACTGGGTAGCCTTTCCATTGTCCAGTGGATCTTCATGACCCAGGAATCGAACCAGGGTCTCCTGCATTGCAGGTGGATTCTTTATCTGCTGAGCTACCAGGTAAATATAACTATATATTTCATCTAAAAGACATATATAAAATAAAGGTAACGGAGCCCTAAAGAACTGTAGTTTAAGAAAATTACATAACTAGGGTTTATTTGGCAAGGTAAACTGTACAGTAATCCACCATTAGATTATACTAATATTATTCTGTGTATAGAGAAAAGGTTAAGTGTGAAACAAAATGTATAAGATACAAGCAACCAAAAAGGCAAACTATACATTTGAAAACACAGTTGTGGTTCATGGTCAATTATTTCATATCTCTAAGAGAATGCTTTAGTTGCACGCAAAAGGTAAATTTAATTACCATACAAATGTTTGAAACTCTCTGATATAATAAATGCCCCAGGATCACATGTCTACTAAACAGATTTCCTTCTCTTTCCAAATACATTATTGATCAGCTTGGCCATGGATTTAGATCCACTGTATCTTCTCTTTTCTTTGAGTTTGACGTTTGTCAGGATGTCCTTGATAATTCTGATAAACATCGTTTCTACCTCCAGAGATTGCTCTGCTGCAGACAGTTCACAGAATTGGCACCGGTTATCCATTGCCAGTTTGTGCCCTTCTTCCCAGCCAACCTCTCGCACATGACAGAGGTCTTGCTTGTTACCCACCAAAAGCACTGCTGACTCCACAGCTCTGAAATACAGATACACAATTCTTTGGTAAGACTGCTTTAACACTCTTTTTTTAATATATTAAGTAGGTTTATATAAAAAGAATTATAGAGCCCCCGCAAAAATGAAAAAATATTGTGTGTTATTTGTGTTTTTGTGTATTTGTAGTCATGTGTGTATCCTCATTTACTCATAAAAGGGATTTTAGATTAAATGTAAATGACACAGACCCAACAAGACTCTTAAAGCATAAGATTTGAAGTGGCACAAATCTATTCCTGGAACTACTGCTCTGTTTACTAACAAGATATGAGTGTGACATCATTTTCCATTTTCAGTTCTCTTATATGTTAAAAAAAAAAGGTAAAATAGTTCTCTTCACCCAGAATCAAGATGTATATAAAAAACCTAGCCCAATGCCAGGCTATAATTAAAAAAATAATAATAATAAAGCATCTTTTATTAAAGATGCTTACTAAGCATTATTTTTCATTTTCTTATCAATTGAAAGAGGACTAGCTACTGCTTCTTTACTAATTAAATAATTTAAATACAGTTTTCTTAAGAAAAAAATCAGTATGCATCACTGTTTGTCCCCTGTTAATATTCATTATAACATACTCTAAAGAAAATTTTACCATCCTGTAACTTTGTACAACTTTTCTGATTTATTTAAGAACTCTATTTCTTTGTTAAGATAATGTCTTTGGCAAATATAAATACAATCTCTGTGGTTACAGTGCAACATTTCTAAAGCAATTTCATTTGAAGAATACAGTATGGCTACTAGTCCTTAAATGACAAGAAATAGTGCCAAAATACCTACTATAGGGAAGAAATGGGAAAATGAAGTCTTCAATACCATCTCAAGAGGTACTGTATAGAAACCACTGAAGTATGTTTTATTCACATGATGGTTTGAGCCATCAGGGGAAAAGCACTGCATGTCTAACACTAGACTCTCGATGATACTAATAGTACATTTTTATATAGTTCATATACTAATAATGTCTTTCTACATAGGGCTTCCCTGGTGGCTCAGACGGGTAAAGCGTCTGTCTACAATGCGGAGAACCTGGGTTTGAGCCCTGGGTTGGGAAGATCCCCTGGAGAAGGAAATGGCAATCCACTCCAGTACTATTGCCTGGGAAATCCCATGGACAGAGGAGCCTGGCAGGCTACAGTCTATGGGGTTGCAAAGGGTCGGACACGACTGAGCGACTTCACTTTACTTCCCCGGTAGTTCAGCTCGTAGAGAATCTGCCTGCCATGCGAGAGATCTCAGTTTGATTCCTGGGTCAGGAAGATCCACTGGAGAAGGGATAGGCTACCCACTCCAGTATTCTTGGGCTTCCTTGGTGGCTCAGACAGTAAGGAATCTGCCTGCAATGTGGGAGACCTGGGTTTGATCCCGGGGTTGGGAGGATCCCCTGGAGAAGGGAATGACTACCCACTCTAGTATTCTGGCTTGGAGAATTCCATGGACAGAGGAGCTTGGCAGGCTACAATCCATAGGGTCGCAAAGAGTTGGACACGATGGAGTGACTTTCACACATATAGTTCAGAAAATTATTGCAAAGAATTAATGGGGAAGTATAAATGAAATATTTTGAAGAATAAGTCACAAATACCAGATATAATTTTATAAAACAGTGCCATATGAAGCGCCAGTCTATGTTCAATACAGCATACAGGATGCTTGGGGCTGGTGTACGGGATGATCCGGGGAGATGGTGTGGGGTGGGAGGTGGGAGGGGGCTTCGGCATTGGGAGATCGTGTACACCTGTGGCTGATTCATGTCAATGTATGGCAAAACCAATACAGTATTGTAAAATAGAATAAAGTATTAAATTAAAAAAAATGCCATATTTTCTTTCTATCTATAGATAAGAGATTTGGAAATAGACTGTACTTAAAGACTGAAAACTGGAAATACTCAAGAATTATTTGATCAACATATTAAGATTACCTGAAAATGTCAAATATAGGATTTTTTAAATATACATTTTTTAATTCTTCTTGAGTGATTCTTTTGATATGGAAGAATAGCATAGTAATTTTAATTACTTACCCTTACCAAAGTTATGATGCTTAAACATAAAGTATTTAACACCTGAAACAATAGAGTTCCCTCAATATCAGTAATATTATAGGAAATCAGAGCTCGGGGGTTCCTTAGTAAAATCATATTCTTTTCTCCTATCATGTTTCCATCAGTTCTATAATCAGAAAAAGAAGGTCTGGAAATTACAGGGTTTACCCAAGGTCAACCAGATATAAACAAGAATTTACATCCAATGACTCCAAGGGAACACCTCTTATCAATTATTATTTGATTATTTCTTGATAATGGGCATTTAAAACAGATATTAAAATCACAGATATCATTTTTCAGGAATGATATTGTGCTTCCTTGCTTCCCAGATTAGCATGACATTAGAGAAGGGCAAATCTGGTTAAGAGCACAAAGAATCCCTTACACCAGCATGTTGAACAAAAATAACCATTTTAAAGGGAAAGGATAAAACAATTAAAAAAAGGAAAACTAAAAATGGGAAATTCATAGGTTTAAACATATATCTACTAATGCAAAATAGTCTAAATCATCGTTCTGTCTTCCTGCATAATGACCTGTGTCAAGACATTAACAACAGGGCATTGTAGACTGGCTCTTTATTTTAGGAGGTGAAATGGAGAAAAATGTAGTCTCATACTTAGAATTTGTAATGGTTTGATTATTCAGTCTATTTTGCTTTGATAGACCGAAAATCCCAATGACTAGGAATTGAATGCCAAATGTAATATATCTGGATTTATTCAACATTTTGTGAGAATGAAAAAGAAAAGTGGAAAGGGAACTATCTTGTGTACAAAGGACTATTATTTTGCAAACGAGTGTCATGTTAACAATAGAAGCTGTCTTGTAAAACAGTCATTTATTCGGGGCAAGTAACTGTTGATGTCATTCAGGATATAAAGTATTCTCATCTTATTCCTTTTACTACATGTGTAACTCCTGTAGAATGGAAGGTGGCTTGTTCAGGGCTGTTAAATTTTGTAATTGGAAGCCTGTATTAAACTCTTCCTAATGATGCTTACAGCTCTATGATGATTTACTAAAAAGAAAGTAGAGAGGAAAGAAAAATACCTCACCTTTTACAATGACTTGTCTGTGGCTCCCGAATTCTGTAGATTAATGCTTTTGCAAATGCAAAGGAAGACCTGTCACTGATGTCATACACAATAACAAACCCGTCCGCCCAGTGCAGCTCACTTGTGAGGGAAAATTTTGCTTTCTGTGGCTGAAAATAAATCAATGGTAAATAAATCCTGCCATTGAAAGTGGTAGGATTGGATACCTGTATTTTACGTGACAGACAGTTAATTAATGGAGACCCATTTTACCTGGAAGAGAATTCAGTAAGGCAAATACTGGTATTTTCTAAAATGTAGTTTCTTTGTATCACAAATTTTCTTTTATCAAAAGTGATCAAAATTTATTAAAAAATAAAGAACTGTAATAAAGTTACATCTATTTCAGTTGATAACTTTTTCTCAAAAAAAAATTCTTTTTTTCTGAAAATTTGATGAGGCCTAATAATTGCCTTTTACATCATATCCACATAGGAGACAGTATCTTCTATATTAGTGAACAGAATATGTATTGATTTTTTGGCACCAGATTTAAATCAGTAAAACAACAATAGTGATTAAGGTTTAGCAAAAAAGATTTGAAGGATGTTTGCCATATCCAGCAAAATCTATCCCACAGGGGATAGAGGTGTTTTGAAATACTGAACAGCTGGCCACCCTTCTCTTACTTATATAATTATATTTAAACTTTTTGTTTTGAATAAAGGGGTTTGTACTCAAAATCCTTCTTACTTTGTTTTTATCGACAGTGGTTTAGTTATCTGGTGGCTCAGATAGTAAAGCATCTTGCTTATAATGCGGAAGACCTGGGTTCAATCCCTGGGTCAGGAAGATACTCTGGAGAAGGAAATGGCAACCACTCCAGTACTCTTGTCTGGAAAACCTCATGGATGGAGGAGCCTGGTAGGCTACATTCCATGGGGTCGCAAAGAGTCAGACACGACTGAGCAACTTCACTTTCACTTTCTTTATTTATCAACAAATGCAACTTAGCAAACATATAAACTGAATTAATAAGGCATTAAACTATTAGTATTTGACAGCTACATTGTGACCTGATAAAAATATATTATGAAAGCATAATAATATTGCTATTCATGTCAATGTATGGCAAAACCAATACAGTATTGTAAAGTAAAAAAAAAATTAAAAATAAAGAGCACACAAAAAATAAAGATATCTGTAACATGATAATTTTGTCATAATTTTACAGAGAAGCTAGATAATATAACACTAAAATAATTTCTTAAATTTTTAATAATTAAAACTGAGAAGTAACTTCAATATTAAGGCTAACAACTGCACATTTACCCTTATCCTATCTTCTTCAAATCATGATTGAAAACATAAAAGTATTTTGTTTTACTTACCTGAGAACAAGGGTCATATATTTCTAGATTCAATTGCTTCCCTTCCAAACACAAATGCTTGTTATAGATAGATTCTGCAAAATATGCATATACTCATTATCACTATGGAAATACTCCAGAATTTTAAAACATGGATTTATATTTGGATCAGCCAAATAAAAATATAGCCCTATAAATTCAACCAGTCATATTTTAGTTTTAGTGGCTTTTCTTTATTGATAGTGGTCAAAAAAACCATATATTTGCTATATTTGCTTATATATTTTTTTCTTACAAATGAACTTCACCACTACGCCTATCCACTGACATGTTTTTGTGTCTGTAGATTAGTCTGTTCATTACTATAGCCTCTAGAAGAGTATCTGCCACATGACAGGTGTTCAACTAATATTTCGTGAATGAATGAAAGACTTCATTTCTGTAACTGTCCCTCCAGTGTTTTCATACAAGACCTAACTTCTCTCCAGAATTGCATACTGACACAATTGCAAACTGACACGTGATCCATTCTGGCAAACACTCCATAACCCACGGTAGAAAGATGTAGCTGACGTTTGGGAAAGCCGGCTTCGGGGGCTTAGGGATGACATTTATTTTATGTAATTCAGTTAATTAATTAATTTTTGGCTGTGCTGGGCCTTTGCTGTTGTGGGAGCTTTTCTCTAGTTGTGGTGCACGGGCTTCTCATTGCAGTGACTCTCTTGCTGGGAAGCACAGGCTTTAGTGTGCTCAGACTCAGTAACTGTGGCCTCAGTGGTTGTGGCCCCCAGGCTCTAGAGCACAGGCTCAACAGCAGTGACTCATGGACTTAGTTGTTCTGCAGCATGTGCGATCTTCCTGGACCAGGGATTGAACCTTGTCTCCTGCACTGGCAGGCGGATACTTTACCACTGAGCCACCAGAGAAGCCCAGGGGTAAATTCTGAGATCCTTCTAGGCTACACAGAATGAAACTTGTTACTGTTTCATTAAATCTTAAAATATGTTTTCAGACAGTTTATTCTAAACTTTATAAGCTTACTACCATGAGCTATCAGCAGTAAAGAATCTGCCTGCAATGCAGGAGATGCAAACACAGATTCCATCCCTGGCTGGGGAAGATTCCCTGGAGGAGGAAATAGCAACACATTCCAGTATTCTTTCCTGGAGAGTCTCATGGACAGAGGAACCTGGTGGGGTACAATCCATGGGTTGCAAAGGAGTCAGATATGACTGAGAGATTAAACAACAGCAACAACCATGAGCTATGCAATTTCCTCCTGAGACCTTTAAAAATACCTACTCTCAATACTCAAAAACTGCCAGCAGGGGTCACCAGCTCTTAACATTTTAGAATTTTATTATTTCCCCCTGTAGCCTTCATTTTCACATAAGGTCATTTTTTGGCTAATTAATCTTCTTGCTGTGGACCTTTAACTCACTTGATTGTATTTATGAATGTCTCTAAGTCTTATTTTTCAACAGAAGTGTAATAGCCAGAAATACGCATACTTCATTTGCTTATATAACTATGTTGTATTAAAGATTAAGGTGACATTTAATTTTGTTGTTGCTGTTAATTGTTCTTTGTAAGTGTGTATTGTTTTATGGTTTTGGAACACTTTCTCATGCCTTACTCTTAGTCTGTGTGTTATCTGGCCCTTTATGACTTAAGTAGTTGACTCGAGAAATGAAACAATAAGAATTTCTCTTTCTATATATTTTTTTCTTTCTATAATCAGTTTTCAAGAGCTTGCCCTAAAACACTCACAGCATCATATGAACTAAAATACTATGTTGGCTACATGCAGGCGGCACACAATGCAATACTTCAAGGTTTTTTCTAAAATACTAAATAATGCTAGATTTTTGTCATTGTTTATTTCTCATGAGAAACACTTTAATCATAACTTCTTACTCTAAGTATTACGGAATGAAAAAAAATTTTCTCCCAATTCTATTTCTTAAAATCTTCATTCCGGTTAAAAAAAAACAAAAAACCTTTCCCCATCATGCCTTCAATCAGGTAAGATATTAGTAGCATTATATAGATTGAACTTCCCTGGTAGCTCAGAGGTTAAAGCGTCTGCCTGCAATGCGGGAGACCCGGCTTCAATCCCTAGGCAGATTCAAGATTCCCCTGGAGAAGGAAATGGCAACCCACTCCAGTACTCTTGCCTGGAGAATCCCATGGACAGAGGAGCCTGGTGGGCTACAGACCACGGGGTCGCAAAGAGTCGGACATGACTGAGTGACTTCACTCACTCACTCACTCACTCACTTATATAGATTAATTGTTGAGCCAAAAATATATTCAAACTTCTGGCAAAATTCCCCACTTTTTATTAATTCCCCACTGTTCAGTATTCTTGCCTGGAGAATCCCATGGACAGAGGAGCCTGGTGGGCTACAGTCCACGGGTCGCAAAGAGTCGGACACGACTGAGTGACTTCACTCACTCACTCACTCACTTATATAGATTAATTGTTGAGCCAAAAATATATTCAAACTTCTGGCAAAATTCCCCACTTTTTATTAATTCCCCACTGTGGCATTTCCCATATGTCATGCTAATTTTGATAAAAATAACAAAATTTAGTAGTTAGTGAAATGATCCTAAGATTACATCAAGGTGCCCTGGCACCTGTTCTAGAATTTCTCTGAAACTTATGTAAGCAACCTACATAATTATGATATGATCTTTAGTCAAAGCATAATTTTCCTGTTATTTTCACATGGTCTTGTGAAAATAAGCATTTATTAAATAAACACTTTAAATAAAAATAAGCATTTATTTTGTAGTTACTCTTGCTTTTATAATTAATTTGTCTTTAGCTCTCAGCAGATGTTGCTTAAATTTAAAAATTGCTTCACAGTTTAAGAAAACCCCCACACTCACATGCTCTGCAACGGTTGGTGCAGGTGGGTGGGTCCCAGGTCTAAGGTTTTTCTAGTTGTAGACTGAAACCAACTGGATTTCTAATGTATCTCAGTTAACATAAAACTGGATAAATTTTGTCATGAAAGAATATTTAATTAAAATACTTATTTGGGCTTTTAAAATCAGAGTCCATGAATTAAATAAGTTGCTTAAAAGTGCAAAAATGGAAGATTCAATGAAAATGTTTATCTGATGTTAATCTGAAGAAGAAAATGGAACTCACTCCAGTATTCTTGCCTTGAAAATCCCATAGACAGAGAAACCTGGTGGCCTACATACAGTCCGTGGTGTCGCAAACAGTCAGATAAGTCTTAGCAACTGAGCACACACACACTGATGTTAATTGATGATGCTGAAGTTCTAAAGTGAAAAAGTCTAAAGTAGTGACTTACCAAAATTAGAAGCATATTCTCCAATGAAGCGCTTGGTGAGAAACCTTACTATAAGGGCTGCAAAACAAAACAAGCTGAATTTAAGGTCTTATCAATTTTTTAATATAAATTTATTATTAATTTTAATTGGAGGTTAATTACTTTACGATATTGTATTGGCTTTGCCATACATCAACATGAATCCACCACAGGTACACACGTGTTCTCCAACCTGAATCCCCCCTTCCTCCTCCCTCCCTGAACCTTCTTACACTGTTGATGGGAATGCAAACTAGTACAGCCACTGTGGAGAACAGTGTGGCGATTCCTTAAAAAACTGGAAATAGAACTGCCTTATGACCCAGCAATCCCACTGCTGGGCATACACACCGAGGAAACCAGAATCAAAAGGTCTTATTTCTAAGACACAGATAACAACTTAGCTTCCCTGGTGGCTCAGACAGTAATGAATCCGCCTACAATGCCGGAGACCTGGGTTCAGTCCCTGGGTTGGGAAGATCCCCTGGAGGGGGAAATGGCTACCCACTTCAGTATTCTTGCCTGGAGAATCCCATGAACAGAGGAGCCTGGCGGGCTACATTCCATGGGGTCACAAAGAGCCAGACAGGACTAAGCGACTAAGCACAGCACACATGTATGTACATAAGGTTTTATCTCTTGGCTTAAAAATTACCAAGTATTAATGAAGATCTTGAAGTTTTACTAAATACTGGTCTAAATAATAATCAGTAAGATTAGCAGCATAAAACCGTAAAAATTAGGAGGCTAGAAAGAAAGTGATCTTACTGTGGTGCCCACTCAATTCACTGTGCAAGTAATTCGCTAAGGCAAACACACCTGAGAAACCTCAGCTTTGCAACAGAGACAGATTCCTTATTAAATCTGAGATGCAAGAACCATGATATCTTTTTATTTCATTAAATTAATTGTGGCTCCAAGGTGCCACGTGTTTATCATAGTGGCCAGGACAGTATTTGCCTGTCCTGTGATTGTTTAAGGAAACAGGGACTTCAAAATCCAAGAAACAGAGGGTCGCCCTCTAGTGTTGGTTTATCTTACTGCAGCTCCTGGGTCTGGCCAGTTAGGATTCACTAGGCTCAGGGGGCTCTATTGGCAGCATCTTTGCTACCATCACGTAACGAAGACAAACGCGTAGCTTCCAAGGTCATGGGCACCGTGTCGCTCAGTTCCCAGGCATTTAAAAAGCCATGGCCCCATCTCCCTTCAAAGTGTTTTTTTTTTCTTTTTTCTTCCTCTGTAACGTGGCTTATGTACACCTACAGCTGATTTACCTTGATATTTGGCAGAAAACAAAATTCTGTAAAGCAATTAACCTTCAATTAAAAATAAATTTTTAAAAAATTTAAAAATAATCCACAGGTCTTCACACATTTCTCTCCACGGTTAGTCTCAGGGCAGAGAAATCTTTTCAAGACCACTGCTTGGCACTGAGGCTTCTCAGGGGCGCTGGCAGTGAAGAACCTGCCTGCCAGTGCAGGCAGACACAAAAGATGTGGGCTCAACCCCTGGGTCAGGAAGATCCCTGGAGGAGGGCATGGCAACTTGCTCCAGTATTCTTGCCTGGGGAATTCCATGGACAGAAGAGCCAGGTGGGCTACAGTCCCTAGGGTCGCAGAGAGTCTGACAAGACTGAAGCGACTTAGCACACACGCATGCAGGTGTGGGGGCAGTGTGATGGAGTGAGAAGTGTGTGGGGTCTTGATGGAGGGATTTCCTGTTGGTCCTACTTATTTTACACATCAGTAGAACAAGATACAAAGTAATACTTCAAACAGATGTATTCTTCAACCTGTATATACATTTTATAAATACAAAGTTAATTGCACTACTTGCTTATAAAGTGAAAACTCCTACTGAGAAATAATATATAGTTATATCAAGTCTATAAATGTGTAATATGTCTATATATATATAATGCCAATATATTTCTCACTCTTTATGTACTCTACACCAGAAAAAAAAAATACATTTACCAGATTTCCCTGTTCCTTCACCTCCCAAAACAGTAAGCTTCACATCATTCATCTTGCTTTCCTCCTCCTTCTTGGTCTGTCCTGTCTTCTGCGGTTATCCTGAGTTGAGCCAAGCATGTGTTTTCCAACATCCTTTTTATTATTGCTACTCCAATTCCCCTAAGGCCAACTCCACCCCATACTCCTACCATCCAATAATAACTTTCAAAATATTTTCAACTAGTTTTGAACATGTCTCTTAAAAAAAAAATAAGTGGACTTACTATTTAGACATACAAAGATTTATTTAGCCAGTAGTTAAGAGCTTAACAGAAGCTTAGCTCCTCATATTCAACTTTCATGTACCTAAAATATCCACCTTCTCCTAAAATCTAGAAAAATGATCTTTCTTTATTAAGAAAGTTTTTAGAGGATGGGTAAACATTCCTGTAAATTTCCTATAACTGGATTAGTTTTGCTTTTTTCCTATTAATGGCTGAGGCTACATTTTCTTGGAATTTTCTTTCCTTGAAAGACGAGATGAGATGTGCCTGTGTGCTAAGTTGCTTCAGTTATGTCTGACTCTTTTCGACCCTATAGACTGTAGCTTGCCAGCCTCCTCTGTCCATGGGAATTTCTAGGCAAGAATACTGGAGTGGGTTGCCATGGCCTCCTCCACCAGCTCTTCCTGACCCAGGAATCAAGCTCACATATCTTATACCTCTTGCATAGGCAGGTGGGTTCTTTATTACTAGTGCCACCTAGAAAGCCCTTATGTAATACTTCAGGGAAAAAAAATTTTTTTAAGAACATTTGGAAGGGCTGTTCTGACATAATTCACTCCTGCTATGAAATAAAAGGGTAAACCTGATATGCACAATTACCACTCTGTTATCCCATTTTTTTAGGTCAGTGGTCCTTGCTACTCCAATAACCCAAATTATTAATATTTTCTTCCCTTTCTTTCTCCTTATTTGTATATGTATAAATTTGAGAGTTGAGAAAAGAGTATAACAATGAAAAGAGAATAATTCAAACTTTGTGGATTACATTTTAGGACCCAAGTAAAGAAGTTTCATTTCTAGGCTGAGTCTATGGTAGAAATACATGCTTCTTAAAAATGTATTTATTTAATAAACATTGATTAACTGCCACTCTTTAAGATTATATTGAGTTTAATTAAATAGGTCAACAATTAAATTATTTAATAACAAATTTTCTGCCCTGTTGGAGTCTACAAAATACTAAGATAAAAATGGAAATAGAATTATAATAAATATTATCATTGCTAAAATGGAGCTTTTATGAAGAGCTGGAGAAAGTAGATCAGAAGATAGAAGAGTCTTCAAAAAGTAGGTAAAGTTTGAAACATGAACAGGACCTACGGAGAGGAAAGAAAAAGTGACTGGGGATCAGGAAGATGCGTCTATTCCAAAAGAAGAAATAGATTCCATAAAGGCAAAAAGGCAAGATGGAATATGACAATTTGTGGGATTAACAAGGTAACAGATGAATAACTTAGATTTTTCCCTTTTATTACAAATTATAAACTACTTTAAAAGTAAGTACTGTTCTCTCTTTAATCCATGCCACTGTATTAAAAGTAACAAGAATGATTTTTTAATGATGTTTACCAGCTGATTTATTATACTTTAGATTTAAATGGGTTTCCTCTTTTGGGAGAAATCCTAGTCTTCCTAAGAAATTTCTGATTGATGTCTTTAGAAAGTTTAATATATCTAGTGATAGGAAGGAACAACTTAACTTCATAACAAGCATGACACTGAAAATAACATATGGAAGGTTGTTATTGGCATTTTCTCATTGTAGCCTGTTCTTCCTTACTGGATCCCAAAGTATATTTAGTTAAGAGAGCAGTATGGGATTGAAATAGAGTGAAGTGTATAAACCTGAACAAAGAGAGTACCAGTCAGTTAGTCAGTTCAGTCACTCAGTCATGTCTGACTCTTTGCAACCCCATGAACCGCAGCATGCCAAGCCTCCCCGTCCATCACCAGCTCCTGGAGTTTACCCAAACCCGTGTGCATTGAGTCAGTGATGCCATCCAACGACTTCATCCTCTGTCGTCTCCTTCTCCTCCTGCCCTCAATCTTTTCCCAGCATCAGGGTCTTTTCAAATGAGTCAGCTCTTTGCATCAGGTGGCCAAAGTGTTAGAGTTTCAGCTTCAGCATCAGTCTTTCCAATAAACACCCACTGGTCTCCTTTAGGATTGACTGGTTGAATCTCCTAGCTGTCCAAAGGACTCTCAAACAGAATATAATCAGGCACAAACTTTTCTAAGAAACAGAGTGTCTATACATATATAATATATATTTTTCCAGCATCACATAAAGTTTGCTAAAATAAAATATTCTGAAAGACAATTATACTAACTAGAATTTTCTCAAACCTCCCTAAAGAAACATCCATTCCCAACCAAACAAAAAGCATTTATTGCTTTATTCATTTATTTAATGAACATAAATTTATTAAAGGTCTACTATGTGCTTGGCACATTCTCGGTACTAAAAATCTATCAATGAACAAAGTACTGACAGATTCTGATCATAACAGATGGACATTTAACACTAAAATAAGCAATCAATTACATATCCAGTATTCATGAATGTTGTTATATTTTTGTTTAGTTTTGTTTCTCTAAAGTTAGGTTAACCAGCCCTTCTCAGCTAATCTCATTTCTCTGTAGTTTCTGTTAAGAGTAGATGCATAATTTCCATCAAAAGCTTCAAATTCACGGTAATGAAATAACAACAAATATCCAAGGAGAGAGAGTATCTTTGTTCTACATTATCCTGTTCTAGGATCCTTCTTGAAAAGATGAAATAATTCCCAACTCACTTCTGTGTTTTGTTGTTGTGTGTACTCAGTAGCATCCGACTCTTTGTGACCCCTTGGACTATAGCCTGCCAGACTCCTCTGTCCATAGGATTTTTCAGCCAAGAATACAGGAGTGAGTTGCCATTTTCTCCTCCTGGGGAATCTCTCCAATCCAGGGACTGAACCTGCTCCTCTCACATCTCCTGCATTGCAGGAAGAATTCTTTACCTGCTGAGCCAACAGGGAAGACCATTTCTGTGTCTATTATAACCCAAACCAGACATAAGTGGTATATACAGACACATAAAGAACAAAGAAATAATCAATGTCTTATGACTACAGATCCCAGGTCCTAAGTGTAAGAGCAAATCAAATCCAGAAATCTATTTAAAGAGCCAAGCATCATGAGCTAGTAGAATATATTCTAAAAATGTCAAATTGAGTGAACACCAGGACATTTGGTAGACTGTTTTAATAAATTGCAAAGAGAAAAGAGAAAAACTACATGTGTAACATGCTTTCTAAAGCATTTCATGAAATTTAACAGTTGCTTTAAAAAATGACTTTTGTAATCTAAAAATAGGGGATTTCTCAACATGATAAAGGTTATAATTTTTAAAAATTCAAATATATAAAAATGCCTACAAATTATTGCTCCTAATTTTCCTCTACAAAGAAGATACTGTTACTCTTTAGCATAGAACCAGTAGTCCTATCAAACACAATGAGGAAATAGCACATATGAGAAAGAAGAGACAAAATGTTTTTTATCTACAAATGATAGTTTTCTATAGTTTTATTATCTACACTATTAGCATACATTAAAGCCATTCAGTAGGGTGGTCAGATAAAAGATAATCATAACGAAAGCAATAATTCCAAACAATAAAAATAGCAGCTAACATGAACTTAACACAGTAAAATAACAAGAAATTTTAAAATATGTTTTCTAGGTGTACAGCATTTAATTCTTTGGGAAACTTCATGAGATGAGTATCAGTAATAACTTCTAACACGATAGAAATAGAATCCTTTTCACAAAGAAAGACTGAGGGGGAAAAGGATGCAAAGAAGAGTAAAACTAAAAGGGAATGTATCATATTTATACTATGAATTCTCATTCTTTATTGAAGATTATAAAGCAAGTTTTGAATATGTAAACAAATATGAACAGAAAGACTCA
>SJYC01023252.1:0-62678 GCA_006408675.1 Madoqua kirkii | reverse complement strand
CCTTGGGGTCTTAGGCCCCTTCATCTCTGCCTGCCCTCTCGAGATACCTCAAATAAACCTACAATATAAGCAAAAATCAATTTTCTCATTATTCAAGTGCAACTTCACGGCCGTACCCAGGGCCCTACTGAGGTCGCCATCCCTGAGGCGTCCCCTTTATTGAAATTCTGCAGTCCTCACCAGACCATCAGGAATGGAATCAGCATAAGAAGGGCTTCCTGGAGACTGTCTTAAAAGCTTTCAAAGAGCCTGCACGTGGACTATACTTGATTCACGTCGTGGCCGGGAGTCAGGAAGAGCAGGTATTGTTTCTGTTGAGGAGCTCAGAAAGCTCTGTCCACCTCGGACCCCTGCTGCTGCAGGGGGCTCTCCCGCTTGCCTTGGGACTGGGGTCTCTGCTGTACCTACGACTGGAGACACTTCCCATTTCTTTGCTCTGCCTCCACCTCCCCTTTGTCCCCTCTGTGAGGAGACTGTCCGTGAGCAGCTTTGAGGGACGGGTCATGCCTACTCGGTTTTGGAGCAGCTGGAATAATGAGAAACTCCCAGGTAACTGGCCAGGTTTGGTTTCAGGAAAGCCAGCTGCGCGGAAGCTGGTTCGGTGGGAGACGGTGGGCTGCGGTCAGATGGAGCCGTGTTCTCACCTGCATCCTGCCGCTGCCTAGCTGTGGAAGCAGGGCTCGTGGGAACACGCGCTGCGTGCCTCTCTGCAGCCACTGGCAACTGGGGAAACAGGGCTTGGTGGAGTGAAGTTTGAGAACAGCTGAAATAATACTGTTTTGGGGGAAACTTAAATTCAGGAGCTCAAGTCTCTGCGACCCCATGGACTGTAACCTGTCAGGCTCCTCTGTCCATGGAATTCTTCAGGCAAAAATATTGGAGTGGGTAGCTATTTCCTTCTCCAGGGGATCCTTCTGATCCAGGGATCAAACCCTTGTCTCCTGCACTGCAGGTGGATTCTCTACTGTCTGAGCCACTCGGGAAGCCCTAATATTAAATCTAGTAGCTAAGAAAAGAAATTAACACAGAAGTCAGCTCAGCTTGGTTCTCACCCCAGGCCGGTTGAGAGTAGGGCGCTCCAGTGCACGGGCTCTGATTGGCAGGAAGGTGACTTCAGCATCCAAACTGGATGGCTCTTCCATAAATGTTGGTGGGCTTCCTCCCTCCACCCCCGCCCCTCCCCATTCCCTTCAGACAGGTGGCTGGACTTGGAAAGGAAACAGCCCTCTGGGTCAGCAGAATGCTCTGCGGGGGTATCCAATTGTTTTTACTACAATTTATTTGCATGTTCAATTATTTAATGTACAATTTATTACAAATAAATATTGGTGTAGTTATTGCACGCAGACTGCATCCAGGGACTCTCTGTGGCTCTGGCAAAACAGTGATGAGCAGACACAGGCACTGTCTTCAAGGGGCTTACTTGCGTGCGTGGCGTTATAGACAAACAAGCAAATATCTAACCGATGACAGTGAGGCTGAGACCAGAAGTATCAGGGCACTCAGCCGGTCAGAGAGTGACGGGAGCTGCGTTTTCAGATGGGTCTCTTTGTTTAGGAGAATTGAAGGAAGCGCCGGAGGAAACCGCGCAGAAGGGCAGAGGGCCTGAGCTTTCACCTAATGCTACTTCCTTCCATCTCCAGACCAGCCCTGCAAATAGATACCTATTATGCCCTCCACTGGAGGATGGAAAAAAGAGAAGCTCAGCGAGACAAGGAGCTTTCTCCAAAATGCAGCCGGGGTGGGGCCAGGGTCAAGTTCATCTTCTCTGATTCTGGAGACGGCTCTGTGAACTCAGGGGGCTGTGCGCCTGAAAGCGGGGTGACTGCTGCCGCCCCCTGCAGGGGCCCAGAGCAGAGACGGGCGGGAGCAGGGCTTGCAGCCCGGCGCCTGGTGGCCCCTTCCGCCTGCCTCTCGCCCCCACCACCCGCCACTGCCTGCTCCCTGTGGCTCGGTCGCTGTTTCTGAAATCATTGTCTGGTCTCAGTACGCTCCTTTTCCAAGTCTTTTCTCCCCTGGGGCCCCGTGTCCCAGAGGCTGGGTAAGAGAACCGGAACGGGGGAAATCGAGCCTCTCCCAGCCGGCTCATCACGCGGCTGCGCCAGCCGACAGGCGCAGGGACCCATCTTAGCTTCCCTGCGTGGGCTCCGAACTGTGCCCATACCTGTCAGGGACAGCCTCAGCGAGGAAGCAGCACCTTTTGAGCACAGTGAATCAGCTCAGGTTCCGGGGTGGCCTTCGCTCTTAGTTCAGAGGTTGTTCCCTGTGACCCTCTCCTCCCCGTGGGGGCTGTTTCCAGCCCGGCACCCAGTTGACAACGTGCTCCCAGCCTCGGAGAGGAAGCCGGGCTGGTTCATAAGCCTGCCGGTCTCACTGGGTTCTCGCCAGGGGGCTGGAGCCCCAGGGGGTTCTTCCAACCAGGCCCCGAGGCGCAGCAAAGTGAACCCTACTGCCAGGGCCGGCAGCGGGGTGCAGGCGCGTCATTTGGTGACATGGGATGGCAGAGGGAGATGGCAAGGTGTGTGTGTGTGCGTGTGTGTGTGCAAGTGTGTGTGTGTGTGTGCCTGTGTGTGTGTACGCGCGCGTGTGGGGTGAAAGCACACGCGTGTCTGTTCGATGCACTGGGACTTGAATCCCATCTGTCCCGCTCACTGTCTGGCTCTTTGTAGGAGCTTGGCGACTCCTGTTCTTGGAGGCCTGGCTAGTCTTCCTCAGGGAGCCGGGCTCTTTGTGCGGTTCTGTTGTCCACGAGGTCTGAGTTAAGTGTAAGGAACTAAGCGGTGAATGGGGAGGGAGTCAGCCTGCAGAGAGGGGCAAGGCACACCTGCTTCTTAAAAGTCCCAGCCTGGTTCAGGAGGGAGGGGATACATGTAAAGATACAGCTGATTCATGTTGTTGCACAGCAGAATGTAATATAACATTGTAAAGCGATTGTACGCCAATGAAAACAAAGTAAAGTCACACACACACACACACACACACACACACACTCACCAGTTCAGTCAGTTCAGTTCAGTTCAGTTCAGTAATTCCATCGTGTCTGACTCTTTGCAACCCCATGGACTGCAGCACGCCAGGCCTCCCTGTCCATCACCAACTCCCGGAGTTTACTCAAACCCATGTGCATTGAGTCGGTGATGCCACACACACTTCCCAGCCCACAAATGAAATACATCATTATCTGGAGGCAACGAAGGTGGGACTGTAGCCCCTGGCCTGGCTGCCTCCTAACAGCGGCTCACGGTGAGGAAGGGGAAGTGTGGGCCTTGCTGTGAGCGTGTGTTTAAAAGATCCTGGTGTTTTACTTCCTCCAGCAGCAGCTGAGTAATAAAAGTTGTGCTTTCAAGGTAACATCTGGATTTTACGCAGGCTCCCACAGGTTCTGGCATCCTGTCTCTAAGCAATGGATCAGAGAACGGAAGCTACTATAAGGCAAAACCTGCTCTGTGCCAGGTCCATGGTGGAAACTGGGGCACCTGTTCTCTGCCTGAATGCCCCTCTGGTACAGCTGGCACAGAGCTGGTGCCCTGTGCATTCTGGTGGTCTGATCTGCATACACATCTGGAGGAATGAGAAAAGTCTTCCTACTAAACAATGAGACTATCAAACCCAAGTCACACCAGGGAGACTGGCAAGATTTAGAAATAATACAAACAATTCAAGGACGAGGAATGAAGCTAGTGAGTTGCAGGGACAGGGCCTGATCCCAGATCTGTTGGACTCTAAATCTTGTGCTTTTAATGACTATGGAAAAGAATGAACATTTCTGAAAAGCTTTACTATGAAGGCAGGTTTCTACAGCATCTGTGTGCAGTAAGGAAAGACATTTGGGAAGGGTGAGCACTGAGCCCAGGATGCTACATTGTAAGCCAAGTTGCAAAGGGGCAAAGTGTGCAGGAAGGGTGTTCTGAAATTTCCTGCAGTCAGCAGACGCACGAGGCATCTGGGGCTGCAGTGCAATTATTTGTTCAGGAAAGCAGTGTTTACAGACGACCCCCCCCCCGCCCCCACTGTGGGGAGGTCAGAGCCCGGATTTAGGTGTGGTGAAGATACACGCAGGAATCTCAAGACTTTGACCCTATTTCTTTCTGATTTTCTGTCTCTACAAGCTTTCATTGCCAGGAAATCATGAAATGTTGATGCCAGAGGGAACCTGGCATCAATTATTTTTTAGAGGAAAGAGCAAGGGTTTTAGGCCTTGGCCAACCTGGATTCAAATTCCAGTTCAGGCATTTGTAACCACAGGCAAAACACGATTTGTTTTCCTCCAAAGGTTCAGCGGTGTTGACTCATGTGTCCGCGGTTACACAAGTGGCATGCGATGCTTTCCGTTCTCTACTGCTGTTTAACAAACCGCTCCAAAGCTTAGCGGCTGACAGAACTGAGGTCCCGTTACTGAGTTCACAGATCTGCAGCCTGGGGAAGGCCCAGCAGGTAACGCTGGTGTCAGCTGGCCGGCCTGTCCGGGCCGGCAGGGTCTGTGCCTCAGACGACTCTCGCCTGGCGGCCCGCGCCGTCGCTGTGAGCGGGAGGTCAGGGCCGGCACCTGCGGCCCTCCCCGCCGGAGCCCTGCTGCGGCTGCTTGGGCTTCCTCAGCCCTGGGGGCTGGGCTCCAGGAGCGGGCAGAGGAAGCCGCTCTAAGGCCTGGAAGCTGCCAAGGCGTCGCCCCCACCCTACTCGGCTGTGAAGCGCTTCCCTGGCGGCTCAGACGGTGAAGAGGCCACCGCAGTGTAGGAGACCCAGGTTCGATCCCCGAGTCAAGAAGAGCCCCTGGAGAAGGGGAGTTACCCTCTCCAGTATTCTTGCCTGGAGAATCCCATGGACAGAGGGGTCTGGCGGGCTGCCAGGAGCTGGACATGACTGAGTGATGAAGCCTCCTCACGTGGTGGTGTGAAGCAGCTGCAAAGCTCAGACTCAAGGCGAGTGGCCATTGACCTCACCTTTTTCTCTCTTTTTAAAAAACATAAAAAATATTTTTAAAATAAAAAATTAGTATTAAACAGATTTAATTGGAGGATGCTGGCGTCACAGTGTCATGCTGGTTCCTACTGTACAGTGTGGGGCCGTGATCTGTAGACACACACGTCCTTCCCCGGGAGCCCCCTCCCAGCCCCAGCCCACTGTCTGGGTCATCCCGCACCGAGCCGGCTCCCTGGGCTCCACAGCAGGCTCCCACCGGCCGTCTGTCCCACGCGCGGCCGGGTATGTATGTCAGCTCTGCCCTCTCAGTCTGGCCCAGCCTCTTCCTCCCTCCGTGTCTCCACAAGCTCTTTTCTACGTCTGCGTCTCCATGACTCCCTGCAAAAAGGTTCATCGGTACCGTTTTTCTAGGTTCCACATGTGTGCGTTAATATGTGACATTTTTCTCTTTTGGACTTGCTTCACTCTGCCTGACAGACTCCAGGTTCGCCCGCGTCTCTGCAAATGACGTGGCTTCGCTCCTTTGTGTTGGTCCCACTTTCTAGTGGGAAGAGTGCCCAAGAGCTTTGAAATGGCCACGCTTCTCCACTGGCCTCCCCGCTCCAGACCTGCTTCAGCACAGCACACTAACTGACCCTCCTCTGCAGCGCGCCTGTGCCGAGAACTCTGCAAGGCTCTCTGTTACCCTTAGCCTTGCTCTTAACTTGGTTACTTCATGACGTTGTCCTAGCCTGCCTCTCAAGGTCAGTGAAGTCATTTCTCCTCTATGATCTGTTTCAGGATAAAGAAAGAAAGTGAAGTCACTCAGTTGTGTCCGACTCTTTGCGACCCCATGGACTGTAGCCCACCAGGCTCCTCCGTCCATGGGATTCTCCAGGCAAGAATGCTGGGGTGGATTGCCATTTCCTTCTCCGGGAGATCTTCCTGACCCAGGGATTGAACCCAGGTTTCCTGTGCTGTAGGCAGACGCTTTACTGTCTGAGCCACCAGGGAAGTCTAACGTTAAAAAACATTCCAGGATAAAGTCAACATCAAAAAATTTCCCATGGTATTTATGTATGTACTTTTACTGAGGTATAGCTGATGTCCAGTATTATATGTTCAAGTGTGTGATATAGGGGTTCACAATGTAAAGGTTGTATTTCATTTATAGTTATTATAAAACATTGGCCGTATTCTTGTGCTCTGTCCTGTAGAGGTAAATAAGCTGTCTGAATTTGTAGCTTTTTTATTTTATGCCTGCTGTCCTGTACCTCTTAACCCCCTGCCCCTAGCTTGCCCCCTCTGCTCCCCTCTCCCCATGGGAAACCACTAGTCTGACCTCGACATCTGTGAGTCTGCTTTCATTTTGTTGTGTTCATTCATTTGCTTCATTTTGATTCCACATATAAGTGATAACATGCAGCATTTTTCTTTCTCTGACTTATCTCACTAAGCATGATACTCTGAGTGTCCACCAACAGCTGGATGATAAGGAAGAAACATACACAGACACTGTGGAATAGTCTTCAGCCACAAAAAAGAATGAAAATTTGCCATCTGCACCAATATGAATGGACTTGAAGGGTATGAACCCCTAGTATTTATTAACCCAATTGTGACAAATACTATAGAGGGATTTTCTAATTTGAATTTTCACCGCTGCCCTGTTAGCTGGGCTCTTTTGTATTTGAAGTCAGGAATGCTTGACCAGGAAACTGAGCTCTTAACTCCCATGGTGAAGCATGTCTACCGGAGTGTCCCAGATGCAGGATCTTCTCGCCGAAATCTGAGATTTCACCCTTTTTCTATGTCTTCTCTTTTATCTTCACCAACTTATGCTTATTTTTCACGTTCCAGTTTTACCAGCTCTTCCTCCAGGAAGCCTTCCCTGATTCTTGAAGACGGGCTGCACTCCCCATTAACGTTCCGTCTTATTTCTATCTAGCACTTTTCACTTTGTCCTGGAATGACCTGCTTTCTGGAAGCCCTCACAGGCTGTACATTTTCTTTCTTTCTTTTCTATTTTTTTGAGAGTTAAAGTGAGCTCTTGATTTTATTGTCCTCTCCGGAAGTGAAAGATCCTTCAGTCCAGTATCTCACAGTTTCTCCCCAAGTTGTCCTTACCTGAGAGGCTATGAGACCCCTCAGTCATGCAGCCGACAACCCCAACCAGACCCACAGGGCAGAGTTTGTCTTGCTGGGCTTTGCTGAGGTGCAGAGACCCGCCTCTTGCTCTTCTCCGTCTTCCTCACCGTGTACCTGCTCACCTTGCTGGAGAACTTGGCCATCATCGCGGTGGTGGGCTTGGACCACCGCCTCCATAGGCCCATGTATTTCTTCCTGACGCACTTGTCCTGCCTTGAAATCGGGTACACTTCAGTCACGGCGCCCACGATGCTGGCGGGTCTCCTCGGGGTGGCTGGAGGCCAGAGGATCTCCTGCGGGGGCCGCCTCTCCCAGCTTTTCCTCTTCACCTTCCGCGGCGCCACCGAGTGCTTCCTGCTGGCGGCCATGGCCTACGACCGCTACGTGGCCATCTGCCTGCCTCTCCAGTACGGGGCCCTGGTGTCCCGGGGCGCCTGCATCCGCCTGGCCGCCGCTTGTTGGCTGGGGGGCTTCCTCACCCCTGTGTTGCCCATCTACCTCACGTCCCGACTGACGTTTTGTGGCCCCAACGTTATCGACCACTTCTTCTGCGACGCCTCGCCGCTGCTGGCCCTAGCCTGCTCAGACATCGCCCCGAAGGAGACCGCAGACCTCCTGGTCTCCCTGGCCGTGCTCCTGGCCTCCTCCTCGGTCATCGCTGCCTCCTACGGCCGCATCGTCTGGACGCTGCTTCGGATCCGCGCGGCTGTGGAGCGCAGGAAGGCCTTCTCCACCTGCGCGGCCCACCTGGCCGTGGTGAGCCTCTTCTACGGCACTCTCTTCTTCATGTACGTCCGCACCGGAGCGGCCTCTTCCATCAGCTTCAACAAGGTGGTGTCCGTCTTCTACTCCGTCGTCACGCCCATGCTCAACCCCCTTATCTACAGCCTTCGAAACCAAGAGGTGAAGGGAACTCTGGGAAGAGCCTTCTCCTGCAGGTCTTGGAAAGGTCAGTGAGGAGGCAGGTGTTGGGTGGAGGGTGGGATCCTTGCCTAGCTTTTTAGGAGAGTGGTGAGGACTCTGGAATGGAACAGAGGCCTAGGAGGCATGAGTTATGGATTCAGTTCAGTTCAGTCCAGTTGCTCAGTCGTCTTCGACTCTTTGCTGCCCCACGGACTGCAGCACGGCAGGCCTCCCTGTCCATCACCAACTCCCAGAGTTCATTCAAACCCACGTCCACTGAGCCGGTGACGCCATCCGACCATCTCATCCTCTGTCTCCCCTTCTCCTCCTGCCTTCAATCTTTCCCAGCATCGGGGGCTTTCCCAGTGAGTCAGCTCTTTGCATCAGGTGGCCAAAGGATTTGAGTTTCAGCTTCAGCATCATCCCTTCCAATGAATATTCAGGGCTGATTTCCTTTAGGGTGGACTGGTTGGATCTCCTCGCTGTCCAACGGACTCTCAAGAGTCTTCTCCAACACCACAGTTTAAAAGCATCAGTTCTTTGGTGCTCAGCTTTCTTTATAGTCCAACTCTCACCTCTCTACATGACTACTGGAAAAACTGAAGCTTTGACTACATGGACCTTTGTGGACAAAGTAATATCTCTGCTTTTTAATATACTAAGTTGGTCATAACTTTTCTTCCATGGAGTAAGCATCTTTTCATTTCATGGCTTTGGTCACCATCTGCAGTGATTTTGGAGCCTCCAAAATAAAGTCCCTCACTGTTTCCATTGTTTCCCCATCTATTTGCTATGAAGTGATGGGAGGAGAAGGGGACGACAGAGTTTGAGATGGCTGGATGGCATCACTGACTTGATGGATGTGAGTCTGAGTGAACTCCGGGAGTTGGCGATGGACAGGGAGGCCTGGCGTGCTGCGATTCATGGGGCTGCAAAGAGGCGGACACGACTGAGTGACTGAACTGAACTGAACTGATGGGACCAGATGCCATGATTTTAGTTTTCTAAATGCTGAGTTTTAAGCCCACTTTTTCACGCTCCTCTTTCGCTTTCATCAAGAGGCTCTTTAATTCTTTGATTTCTGCCATAAGGGTGGTGTTATCTGCATATCTGAGGTTACTGCTGTTTCTCCTGGCAGTCTTGATTCCAGCTTGTGCTTCATCCAGCCCATTGTTTCTCATGATGTCCTCTGCTTATAAGTCATGGATTGTGTATTGAAGTAAAATGCTACTTCTGCTATGACAAGCAACTCCTAACTATATTAGCTTAAAGAAGGAAGGAGACTTCCTCGTTCCTGCCAGAGTCTGAGGTGTGTGCTCCATGTTGGTGGCTTGCTCTGCTCATGAGGCATTTGAGGATCCCGGTCCCTTATATCTTTCTGTTTCTTTTTTTTTTTTTTTTGGGGAGGAAGGTCTCTGCCTCCAGTGAGCACCACATGCTTCTTTTTCTCATCACTTCTTCTTTTCCTTTCTTTTCCTTTTTTAATAAATTGATCCAATTATTTTTATTTAATTTAATTTTTTCTTTTTAAACCCTTTTGTTGTGAAATATAAAACGCAGAGAGGAGGGACGTCTCTGACAGTCCAGTGGTTAAGACTTCACCTTTCAAGGCAGCGGGTGAGTGTTTGATCTCTGGTTGAGAAGCTAAGCTCCCATATGCCTTGTGGCTGAAAAACCAAAATATAAAACAGAAGCAGTTCAGTTCAGTTTTAGTTCAGTCGCTCATTTGTGTCCGACTGTCTGCAACCCCATGAATTGCAGCACACCAAGCCTCCCTGTTCATCACCATCTCCTGGAGTTCACTCAGACTCATGTCCATCAAGTCCGTGATGCCATCCAACCATCTCATCCTCTGTCGTCCCCTTCTCCTCCTGCCCCCAATCCCTCCCAGCATCACAGTCTTTTCCAATGAGTCAACTCTTTGGCATGAGGTGGCCAAAGTACTGGAGTTTCAGCTTTAGCATCATTCCTTCCAAAGAAATCCCAGGGCTGATCTCCTTCAGAATGGACTAGTTGGATCTCCTTGCAGTCCCAGGGACTCTCAAGAGTCTTCTCCAACACCACAGCTCAAAAGCATCAATTCTTCGGCGCTCAGCCTTCTTCACAGTCCAACTCTCACATCCATCCATGACCACAGGAAAAACCATAGCCTTGACTACATGGACCTTAGTCGGCAAAGTAATGTCTCTGCTTTTGAATATGCTATCTAGGTTGGTCATAACTTTTCTTCCAAGGAGTAAGCGTCTGTTAATTTCATGCCTGCAGTCACCATCTGCAGTGGTTTTGGAGTCCCCCAAAATAAAGTCTGCCACTGTTTCCACTGTTTCCCCATCTATTTCCCATGAAGTGATGGGACTGGATGCCATGATCTTCGTTTTCTGAATGTTGAGCTTTCAGCCAACTTTTTCACTCTCCTCTTTCACTTTCATCAAGAGGCTCTTTAGTTCCTCTTCACTTTCTGCCATAAGGGTGGTGTCCTCTGCATATCTGAGGTGATTGATATTTCTCCCTGCAATCTTGATTCCAGCTTGTGTTTATTGTAACAAATTCAGTACAGATTGTAAAAAGGATCCACAGAAAAATTTTTTTAGAAAAGCACATTTAGGAAAGTGAATACAACATATGCATATAGCTTAATGGATTACATAGTGACCAATAGGTTAATACACTGAATACTAAACCCAGAAATTAACCACCACTGGTACCCCCAATGCTGGGAAAGATCAAAGGCAGGAGGAGAAGGGATGACAGACATGCGATGGTTAGACGGCATCACTGACTCAATGGACATGAGTTTGAGTGAACTCCGGGAGCTGGTGATGGACAGGGAGTCCTGGTGTGCTGCAGTCCATGGGGTTGCAAAGAATTGGACAGGACTGAGTGGCTGACCTGAACTGGTGCCCCCAAAACCTGCCCTCAGCAGACTTCTTCCCAATCACAGTCTCCTCCTACCCCAAATGGTAACCACTATTTGGACTTCCATAGTTGTCTTACCTTTTCTCTTCTGAGAGTTTAAAGCCTAAGAAAGCAAGCCTCAACCCTGTACGGTTCACCCTGAACAATGCTTAGGGGCACTGAGTCTCCAACGGTCAAAAGTCAAAGTATAACTTATAGCTGGCCCTCTGTGTGCAAGGTTCCCCAGCAACCATGCTTCTGCTTTGGGGTACAGTTGATTCACAAAGTGTGTTACTTTCAGGTGTGAATCGAATCAGCCATACATACCCACATACCCACCCTTCTCCAGATTCTTTCCCGTGTGGGCCGTCACAGAGCCCTGAGGAGGGCTCCCTGGGCTGCACAGCAGGGCCTTGCTAATTATCTATCTTATCTGTAGCTGTCAATCTTGAAAGTGAAAGTGAAGTCGCTCAGTCCAGTCCGACTCTTTGTGACCCCATGGACTGTAGCCCACTAGGCTCCTCTGTCCGTGGAATTCGCCAGGGAAGAATACTGGAGTGGATGGCCATCTCCTTCTCCAGGGGACCTTCCTGACCCAGGGATCAAACTCAGGTCTCCCACACTGCGTCCTAGCTTATCCTTCCCATCCCTTGGTAATTGTAAGTTTATTATCTACACATGTTAACTCTCTTTTTGCTTCCTTGCATCTTTAGGGTCAACGTCCCCTTGAATGTTGGCAAGCTAAGGCCAAATCTATTCCAGCTCTTACTTACAGCAACCTATGAGCTAAGAATAGTTTTTAAACTTTAAATGGTTGGTCACAAATCAAAAGTATAATATTATTTCATAACACATAAACATTTTATAAGATTAAAATGTCAGTGTCTGTAAATCAAGTTCACTAGAACTCAATCATACTTATGATTGTCTAGGCTGCTCTTGTGCTCCAGTGACAGGTGTGAGTCATGACAGAGACCACTTGCCAATCCCCAGGGGCCTTCTTACTCCTTCCCTGACCAACATTTGGTCCCGTTGGACGAGAAGGGTGGTGCTCCTGTTCAGTTACTAAGTCGTGTCTGTCTCTTTGTGACCCCAAGGACTGCGCACGCCAGGCTTCCCTGTACTTCACTATCTCCCAAAGTTTGCTCAAACTCATGTCGGTGATGCCATCCAACCATGTCATCCTCTGTCGTCCCCTTCTCCTCCTGCCCTCAACCTTTCCCGGCATCAGGGACTTTCCTAATGAGTCAGCTCTTTGCATCAGGTGGCCAAAGTACTGATGATTCAGCTTCAGAGTCAGTCCTTCCAGTGAATATTCAGGACTGATTTCCTTTAGGATGGACTGGTTGGATCTCCTTGCAGTCCAAGGGACTCTCAAGAGTTTTCTCCAGCACCACAGGTTGAAAATGTCAACTCTTTGGTGCTCAGCCTTCTTTATGGTCCAACTCTCACATCCATATATGACTACTGGAAAAACCATAGGTTTGGCTATACAGACCTTTGTAGGCAAAGTGATGTCTCTACTTTTTAATATGCTATCTAGGTTTGCCACAGCTTTTCTTCCAAGGATCAAGAAGGGTGAGGATACAGCACAGAGGGGAGAGAGCCCACCTCTTAGTTTTTCCACTAGATGTGGCAATCATCATTTTTACTCTCCTTTCTTGGTAAGAAGTTAGCCACAGGTCACATCTAATTGCAAGGTGGCACAGTGGTGAATAATCCACCTGCAGTGCAGGAGATGCAAGAGATGCGGGTTCAATCTCTGGGTCAGGCAGATTCCCTGGAGTAGGGAATGGAAACCCATTCCAGTATTCTTGCCTGGAAAATCCCTTGAGCAGAGGAGCCTGGCGGGCTACGGTCTATGGGCCGCAAAGAGTCAGGCACGACTGATCACGCACAGAAAAAGGCCTGTGGGAGGCATGCTGGATTCATGTTGTCAGCTCCACCTTTGGCCTGCAGCCCAACCCCACCCGCATTTCCGTGTGACCGAGCTTTAGCCTACTCACAAGGAATGCACCCAAGTAAGGTAAGTTCCTATCAACCTTTACTCTTGCGTTCATCTGATATGAAAATCTAAAGCGTGCCTTTTGCTGACGCAGATGGTTAATGACTGTGGAAATGCAGGGAAAAGCTCCCGATCCTGCTGAGGCAGATATGTTTCTCACTGGCAGTCGATTCTGTTTTTAGCTTTGGCCCCTTTAAATTCCCCTGTACCCCTTTTGGTGAAGTGCGGTGCAGCTGCAAATGTCTCAGGGTCATCGTTCACCTGATTCTGCCTGTCCGTAAGTCACCAGCAATAAATTCCATCATTGCACTTGTGTAGTTGTCTGCTTTGATTTTTGGTCTCAAAGTTCCTTCTCAGCTCAGAGGTTATTAGGCAATATCTCTGCCTCCCAACAAGGGTTCCTAGGTGGGCAGAGAAATGCCTGCTGCAGTTTGCTTACTTGGGAAAAGGGGTGGACACGTTGTGGTAGACAACCAGCAGTTTCCAGAATCACGTGACCTACGTACTTATCTTCTTTGTATCTACATTTTCAAATATAGACCAAGGGAACTCCCTGGTGGTCCAGTGGTTAGGACGGAGCACTTTCAGTGCTGGGGTCCAGGTTCGATCCCTGGTTGGGGAACTAAGAACCCACATGCTGTGAGGTGAGGCCAAAAAAAAAAAAAAAAAAAGAAAGAAATATAAACCAAGCCTCCTCCTGCTCCACCATCCAAGCGGACCTTCCGCTACAGCTGCATCTTCTTTCTATTCCTGCAGTTGTGCTGGGATGCCCATTCTCTTTCTCAGGCTTTTCAGGCTTTGGTTAGCCTCTTGCTTCTCACTTTTCACATTCCAAGCCTCTGGCAGCTGATTTCTGAGTCACGTTTGTCAAAATGCTGACTTGGACTGTGGGATGCTACGAATCTCTCTCTCTCTAGACAGTCTTCCTATTTAGTCTATATGCTTGTTTCCTTTGTGATTTCATCTTCATTGGCCCAAGTAAAATTACTGGCTGACCACAGGCAAGATAAAAGCATTTAAAAATCAGTTCGTGCATTTATTTTTGGTTGTCTCATCGTCGGGGCTTCTCTTGTTGCTGAGCACCGGCTCTCGAGTGCTTGAGCTTCAGCAGCTGTGGCAGTGGGCTCAGTGGTTGCAGGTCCTGGGCTCTCGAGCACCAGATCAGTGGTTGTGGCTCACAGGCTTAGTTGCTCCACAGCATGTGGGATCTTCCCAGATCAGGGACGAGCTTGTGCTTCCTGCATTATCAGGCAGATTCTTTACCCTTGAGCCACCAGGGAAGCCCCAAGATAAAAGCATTTTAGACCTCCTTTGGCAGGAACTGAAGATGAGTCTCTTTGCCCAGAAGCATGGCCGCAGTGACACCCTGAGAGGTTCTGTGTAACGCCGTCCAGCAACACTCTTCCCTGAGGACAGTCCAAGAACACTGTCATTTACCCAGCAGATGCCCAGTGACTGCGGGATGCCTCAGGGTCCGCGTGCTCTCATGGAAGTGGAGTTTTCATTTTCTTTTATATCAAGTCTTAAAAAAATAATGTTATTGACTTGCTTGTTTTATTCTGGCTGTGCTGGACCTTGCTGCGTCTGGCTGCTCTCCAGGTGCGGTGCACGGGGTTTGCACCGCAGGGGCTTTCTGCTTGTCTGTTCTGAGCACAGGCTCCAGAGTGTGTGGACTTCAGTAGTTGCGGTGCGTGGGCTCAGTAGTCGAGGCTTCCAGGCTCTAAAGCGGAAGCTCAATAGTGTGGTGCACGGGCTTAGTTGGTCCATAACACGTGGGGCATCTTCCCAGACCAGGGGCTGAACCTGTGTCGTCTGCTTTGGCAGGCAAATTCTTTACCACTGAGCCACCAGAGAGTCCCCACGTTTGTTTTCGAATTTCCTCTTTCGTTTCTGCAGGGACCCATAGGTTTTCTGGTAGCACGTGGTTCAGCCTCCGGTGGTGACTGGTGGGTGGTGTGGCGTCCTGGCAGTAGTAAGCTAGAGAGGCGAAGTGAAGTGAAGTGAAGTGAAGTCGCTCAGTCGTGTCCAACTCTTTGCGACCCCGTGGACTGTAGCCTACCAGGCTCCTCTGTCCATGGGATTCTCCAGGCAAAAATACTGGAGTGGGTTACCATTTCCTTCTCCAGGGGATCTTCCCGACCCAGGGATCGAACCCGGGTCTCCCGCATTGGAGGCAGACGCTTTAACCTCTGAGCCACCAGGGAAGCCCAATAAGCTAGAGGAGGATTCCCAAACGGCACAGGCCAGCCCCACGGTTGGTCTTCACCGGGTTGGGAGAGAGCATCCCCACGTGGTTGCTGCAAGTGTCTGCGTGGCCACGGGGAGACCCAGTTGCCTCCTGCCTTCTCAGAGACTCTCCCAGACACTGATCGGTCTTGCCCGGCTCCTTTCGGATGACTGCTTCCACCTTACGTTTGGAGCTGTGCGATTTTCTGTGTGTCCTTAACAAGTGGTGTCACTGTTTCCCGTTGCCTTCTGGCTCTCCTGAAAGTAAGTCCTGCTGGACTTCAAAGCCAAGTGTTTCGGGGGCTTATCTTCTTTGCGCAGGACCCCTGAGGCCTGATCCCGCCTTTGCATTGTCAGGCCCCTTTCCTCATGACCTTTGCCTCGGGCAGGATTCGCCCACGCTGGCTCCTGGCACCACTCCAGTATTCTGGCCCGGAGAATTGCATGGACTGGGTCGTCTGTAGGGTTGCAAAGAGTCGGACACGACTGAGACGCTTTCACTCGCACCATTCACTTCTTGTAAACAGTTTCACGGTAGATGTGTAAATTTAGTCCCCTCTGATCAGGTTAGGTTGGAAATGTTAGCTTGCAAGCTCTTTGTTTGTAAAGACTACTCTTTAACCATTTTGAAGTTTCCTCCCTATGGCCTCGCCGGTAGCAAGGGTCTTATGCAAGTTTCAGCTATTCAGTAGTCTATCAAGAGAGTCAGGTTTGCCATTATGTATAATTTTACTGAATTATTTAACAAATGCTTTTATAACATGCAAAGTAATGTTCTAAATGTCTTATAAATAACAGTTCATTTACTCCGCATTGATAACCACACAAAACAGGTGCTATTATCTTCCTTTATACACAAGGAAACTGAGGTACAGAGAAGTTAAGTCACTTGTCCAAAGTCACACAGCTGGGACAACGGAAGTGCCATGACCTGAAACTTACCCATCTGATCTTAACATCTGCACAGTGATGTCCTGGACCCACTGGTCCCCATTTTTGGCTTCAGTTCCTGTTCCTGATCTGTAAAAGGTCAGAGTGGACTTGGTGACTTTATCTATTTACTTTTTGAATGCTTCATAAGTGCTGAGAACCCTCACATCCCCCCCCCCCATTTTATCATCACAACAACCCGAGAGAAAGGCTTAGTCTCGTCTTACACTGCAGGGAACTGAGGCTTAGAGAGGTTAAGTAACATGCTGAAGCCCCTAAAGCTATACCACGGAGGAGCCAGGGGGATTTGAGTCAAGTCTTTCTGACTTCCTCCAACCATTCTACCTTGCCACCTCCTCTCAAGCATCTCTTCTAATGCTACCTTTGCAGAAGTTGCTTCATTCATTCATCAAACAACTCTCCTGTCTCCTGTGTGCATCAGGCACTGGCTGATTGCTGAGGGGTCACAGACCGAGTGAGACCAGATGTTTCCATCAAGGGTGGTATTAAACATGTCTCATCTCCCTCTAACGAAATGAAAGACAAGGAGAGGAGCAGGTGAGTGGCAGGGAGGGTCCGGATCAGTGCAGGGCTCAGAGGAAGCAGCGTTTCCCTACTGAGGAGCTTAGGGAAGGCAGCCTTGAGCAGGTGGGACGCCTTTCTGCTCACTACTGATTTTCTCATTTGAGATGCTGCCTGCCAAGCATTTGTTCTTGTGTGTGTGTGTGTGTGTGTTTTCTGGCCAGAGAAGGATGATGTAGCATTTGGGAAGGAAGAGGCAGAACAGGAGAGCTGCTTCTGATGCCAGGATGGCAGAGACCTCCAGAGGGACTGTGTCCCTGCCTCGGGCACTCCTGTGTGTGAGGATGAAGGTCAGCCAGACACAGGAGCAGACCAACGTGCTGAGAGTGATACGCTTGTCTTCACTGAAGGTGTCAGGTAGCTGGTGGGGCTGGGAAGACCACCAGCAAGCTAACCAGACTGAGCAAACCCAAGTAACCCAGCATGGCCTAGAACGGTTCCAAGGAGCCCTCCTCACACCTTAGGTCACCATGGGCCTAGGCTCTGTAGAGGTCACAGGTCGTGGGGGCCATCTGGTCACCCAGGGTGAACACGAGGTTTCCCGGACCAGGGAACAGACCAGGGGGATGGTTCTGGGGAGAGCTGGCCCCAGAACATCCTCATCTGGGCAGTGGCCGGGTGCCACGGAGGGCTGCCTCCACCACGACGGTCTTGGCCAGCACGGTGGACACGCAGGTTGTGGAGGCGACCACCCCCAAAGCTGCCTGGCATACAGCACAGGTGACGGGCCCTGGGGGGCCGATGAACATGAAGGGGAAGGGGAAACAGAGGGCCAAGGAGGACACAGAAGGTGGCTGAGCTGGGGTTACTGGCTCGGATGATGGGGTGTGGCGGAGCCCGATGAAGATGCCCCAGACGGCCAGAGCGAGGAGGGAACACAGGGCTGGGCAGGCAGCCGACGCGCGCCGAGAGCTCGAGGAAGGACAGCAAGTCCCGGGTTTGGGGCTGCACTGACCGCCCTCCCTGCTGGGCCCCTGGTCCTCGGGGCACATCTCACGGGAAGCACCATCTAAAGGAAGAGAGAGAGACGGGTCAGAGAACAGAGTGCAGAAGCTTCTGGAACCTTTCCCGCGGTCAAGTGGTTATACGAATTGTGACGGCTTTTCCCTGCAGAATCACTCTGCTTCAGTCTTCTTACGATGGGCCTCCCAGATGGCCCGACGTCCCCAGGTTCAGGGCCAGAAACACAGGTGGCGGAAATCCCGACAGCACGGCTCTTCACACCTCACGCTACAGTGAGACAGCAGGGACACACAACCTACAGACATGCTGTCCCTCCGAACTGACCAGCCGCAGCGGCCGTGTTGCAGTTTGTCACCACAGCTAACTTATTTTCGCACGCACGCGCGTGCACGCGCGCACACACACACACATACACACACACACACACACACATTCTTTTTCTCACTCTTTAATTATGGTTTACCCTAGGAGGCTGGACATGACTCCCTGTGCTCTGCAGCAGGCCCTTGCTGTCCACCCATGCCAAACGCCGTAACCTGCACCCACCAACGCCAGTACTCTGCCCCCGTGCTCATCAGCAACCTTGCTTCTTCCCCCAGGATAGGGGAATTCAGCCATTGACCTGTCCCGGGAGTGGAAACAGACCCACAAGACTAGGATGAGGCCCGAAGGGACCAGGCTGAAATCACTGAGGCGGGGAACAAACCATTAACACGTGTTACAGTAATTTTCTTACTCTTTTCTTATTACAGAAGCATGTGGAAAATGTTACATATTCTCAGATAAGGGGATGCTAAACCCTTCTGGGATGAACTGGACGAAACTGCAAGCAGTAAGGCGTGATATCCGCGCTGCAGCTGCACTCAGGTTAGAAGCCCCTACCTGGTAACCTGAGACACTAGAGGTCAGGGAAAGGACAAATGGGGCTCTATGCGTTACTTTCCCATTCTATAAGAAAGTTTGATATCAGTTATCTATTTCCCAACATAAGGTTACAAAGCTAATAATCCAGCCATCCCATTCCTAGGTATATCCAGAGGAAACCACAATGCGAAAAGATACATGTACCCAGACACTCACTGCAGCCCTGTTTACAAAAGCCGGGGCATGGGAGCAATCTAGACGGGCACCAACGGGGAACGGATAAGCGAGATGTGGTGTATATGTATACATGCGTGCGTACACACACCCCACAGAACATCAGTCAACAATAAACAAGAGCAAAACAATGCCATTTTCAGGAATGTGCATGGGCCTAGAGATTGTCATACCAAGTGAAGTAATTCGGACAAAGAAAGAGAAATATCAATTGGTATTGCTTATATGTAGAATCTAAATAAGGATACAAATGAACGTATCTAAAAAACAAATAGAGTTATAGATACAGAAAGCAAAACTATAGTTACCACAGGGTGAGGTGACGAGGGATAGACTGAAAACCGCTGTTGGTACACACACACACTGCTGCCGCTGCCGCCGAGTCGCTTCAGTCGTGTCCGACCCTGTGACCCCATAGACGGCAGCCCACCAGGCTCCCCCGTCCCTGGGATTCTCCAGGCAAGAACACTGAAGTGGGTGCCATTTCCTTCTCCAATGCATGAGAGTGAAAAGTGAAAGTGAGGTCGCTCAGTCGTGTCCGACTCTCCATGACCCCTTGGACTGCAGCCCACCAGGCCCCTCCGTCCATGGGGTTCTCCAGGCAAGAGTACTGGAGTGGGTGCCGTTGCCTTCTCCCATATACAGGGTACTATATATAAAATAGATAACTAATAAGGACCTACTGTATAGCACAGGAAATTCTACTCAATGCTCTGTACTGGCTTATATGGGAAAAGGATCTAAGAAAGAGTGGATGTATGCATATGCATAACAGATTCACTTTGCGATACGCCCGAAACTAGCGCAGCACTGTAAATCAACTGAACTCCAGTAAAAATGAAAAAACACAAATATAAAAAAAAAACAGCTGCAACTCCAGACACATACACGAGCTGTCTCAGGATAAACGTGAATTGACAATTATGTATGCTGAGTATCTTGAAGTATCTTGGCATCGTTGCTAACTGTTTTTAAGTATTAATTTTTTTCATTCTCATAATAACCTGGTAACATAGTGATTGTTCTTATTTTATACGTTAAATCAAGAAACAAAAAAATTTGCCTGTGATTATACAGCTGATAAGTGGCAACTTGAGATTCAAGCCTGTTTTTCTGATTATAAGTTCAACTTTCATTTTTTTCTCTGATAAGAAGCTGTGTAATTCAGTAATAATGTGTAAGACTCAAAAATATACTTTTTCATCCCAAATTCCACTTCTAAGAATTTATTATAATTTCAAGTAATCAGAGGTAATCTTAAGTATGTATGCACAAGTTATAACACAATGGAGGTATTTGGAAAAAATTTGAAAACAGTGTAATGTCCAATAGCAAAAAAAATATTTAAATGTTTTCTCAATCTGTTTTGTTTAATATTATGCAATCATATCTCTGAAGATATAACGTGGCATTTAATGAGCTTATACATAATTTATTTATATATATATTACACACATATATAATTTATTAATTACCTTTGCCTTTAGCTAGCTCTTTTGTTTGGCGAGCCAGAGAATGATTTTGGAAGGTTTTACTTGTGAACAGCCTCAGAGCTGTGTAGGTCAATGGTCTGCCCTACAGGTACCCTGTCAGTTCAGCATAACAATCCCGGCTGGGTGCTGGGGTGAGAGGAGGGTGGGCCTGGCCCTCAGGGCGCTCTCTGCTTCCACCGCTGAGGGTACTTCTGCCCAGATGGAGCACGGTCATTTACCAGCAGCTCTTGTCCAGGAGGAGATCTGAGCTCAAAATGTCCAGCCATCGCGGCCTGTTCACCCTGGTCTGGGAGGAGGTAGATGTTCTTAACGTCAAACGTGGCTGGCATCTCCTGCTCTTGGGTGAAGAAAACCTCTTCCTGGGCTTCGGTGGTGAAGCGAACCTTCTGGGTATAATGCAGCATCTGAGAGGGGGACAGAGGCAGAAGGAAAAAGCTGCTTAGGAGCAGCACAGGCCCGGTGGGAGCCAGGCGCTGGGGCTTCCTCCACATCGGGGACTGTGCCTGCCAGCCCTTGGAGGAAGGCACATTTTATGAAACAAAACCAAACCAAACCCTGCTAACCTGTGCTAACGCTCATCTCATCTCCCAAGTTTGTGCTAACTCGTGATCGGAAGGGGAGTGAGCGCTGGGTGACTGGAAAACCGGAAGCGCTGGGTCTTGCCTAAGCTCAGTTAACTCACAGGCTGGTCTTGTGAACACAGGTGTCTCCATCCACCCAATTCTGCGCCATCTGTCCCTCCAGATTGCTAAGCTTCCTCCTTTGTGCCAGACGTGATTGGGAGCTAGGCCACAAAAGCTGAGACCCGCCTTCAAAGCGCCGCCGAGTTCATCTCAGCAGTGTGGCCGACAGAGAAGGCTTGTGATTAAAAGATGGTGTAGCCCGAGGAATATGTTCCATTGCATCCCAAACATTTCACAGCTGGGAGATCCTCAGCTTATGTGACTGTTAAAGCCCCGCTCTTATCTCCTTCTGGGAATAACTTAACAAGTAGAAAAGGCAGGTTAGGCAAAGATCCTTTATGAGACCTCCTGAGACTTTAGTGTGGGTGCTTCTGGGTCTTTTAATACCTTTGGAGAAGATGGGATTGCCTTCAATTCTCTGATTAGGTTGTGATCTTGTCTAGAAAGCTGGAACTCCAAGAAAGCCTTTGAGGGTCTCTATAACCGCGCTTCCTCTGGCCTTTCCAACCTTTCCTTTTCACTGTGTTTTTTTTTTTTTTTTTCCTTAGTCTGTCCCATGGTTTGAACCAACTGGATCACTTTCCCACTCTGCCATCCCCTCTCATATCTGGTGTGTGTGATTATTTATTACTCTTTCCAACTAGAGTGTAAACACTTTGAAGGGAAGCACACAGTTTGAGCACTTTGCATCCCCTTCTTGCTCCAAGATACACGGGAGTCACTTCATAAATACTGTGGCATAAACACACGTTTGCTGAAGTAGTTCTGGAAGCCCTATAACAATACAGGAGGCAGTCTGAGCAGATTACTCGGCTTGCGGGTGAAGCTGGGTGAGACGCACCGGAGATTCCTGGAATTCTTCAGCTTTGAGGGGCAGTGCCCAGACTCTGCCGCCAGGCTGCCTGGTGTGACTTCTGACTCTGCCTTGAACCAGGTGTGTGACCTTGGATATGAAATTCTACCTAAAAGGGAACCTGTCTCATAAAGTCATCACAAAGAGGAAATGCACTAATATCAATACATGCAAAGTGCTTGGAGCATCACTTGGCATAGAACAGCACTCAGAAGGTTGACTATTACTACTGTTCCAGCCTTACAAGATCTCACGTGATATAAATGTTGATAAAACTACCTAAAACCTATTTTTAAAAGGCTGTGCCTAGTTCAAAGACATTCTTTTAAAATTAGGAGGACTTTTCTTTTATTCTGACTTCGTTCTTATAACTGGCTTGGATATTTGTAGCGGTGTGCTGATAAATGTTTAACAACTGGCTCTCTGGGGAAAAAGGCTGGGATTTTAGTGTTTGCTGATTTCCATGGTTTAGCAAACAATGTGCATAATTTCTGAAAACTTTTACAAAGACTCCCATTGCCAGTAGGGGCCACCTCTCTCTTCTACAACTAGACCCCAATATCTTTAATAATACGGTGTGTGCGAAGTGACTTCAGCCGTGCCCGACTCTTTTGCCACCCCATGGACTGTAGCCCGCCAGGCTCCTCTGTCCACGGGATTCTCTGGGCAGGAACACTGGAGGGGGTTGTCCTTTCTCCTCCAGGGGATCTTCCTGACCCAGGGATGGCACCTGTGCCTCTTAAGTCTCCTGCACTGTCAGGTGGGTTCTTTACCACGAGCGCCGCCTGGGGAGCCCAGTAATAAGGCACCTGAGTCTTAGTCCCTTTGCATCTAAGTTCAATATTCCTTCCATTAGGCCGCATTGCCTGTCTGCAGGTCTCTGAGATGAACAGGGTCTGGGCAAGGGTCTTGGCTGCTCACCTGCCAAGGCCTGGCATTCTGTGAACTGGTACGCCCACCTCCCAGGAAGGGTCCCTTTCCTGGGCAGCAGGTCATCAGGATGTCTGGAGGGAGACAGCTATTGCCTTCTCAAGCCCCCATGCACTTCACTGGGCCTTGGGGTGACGCCCGGAATCGGGCGCTCCCGCATCCCTGCGCTCCCCCCAGAGCTTCATCACACTGCTGCCAGGGTACCCAGCTGGGCAGGGCACCAACAGGAAATCCGCAAAGCTGGGCACCGCTCCCGAGGATACGGTCAGGCTCAAGCTGTCCTTGAGCAGGCCCTGGGCCGTGGGGCCGGGCCCCCGAGGCCTGCAGGAGAAGGAGGTGGAGACCCCGTCCTCTGGGTCACCTTCTTCCCATGGCCTCAGCCAGGAGCCTGGAGTGGAAGTGGGACCATTCACAGACGATGCCCGTGGCGGCGGGCGGAGGCGATGCTGCGGCCCCACGGCCCAGCCCCCTGGAGCAGGCCCCGCGGCCCAGCCCCCTGGAGCAGGCCACGCGGCCGCCCGCGCGCCGGATCTCCGCCCGCAGCAGCTGCTCTGGCCGCTGGAGGCTGCCACCGTCAGAGCCCACCAGGGCCCCCAGCCCCCGGGGCCAGTGAAAGGGCTCAAGAGCTTGGCCAGCAGCCAGGGCCCGTGGGCGCTGCCCCGCACCGCGCGCAGGAAGGACGGGAACCGGAAGTGATCCCAGAACCGGGGATGCTGAGGCCCGTGGCCCACCTGCGGGAGGTCCGGCGTGCGCGTTCCTGGCTAGAACGCCCACTGGCCCCCCTGCTAGTATCCACTCATCTTCTCATCAGACGCCAGGTGCGTGGCCGTATTCCTCCCTTCTCTGCCCATTATTATTAAAAACATTTTCCCCCCATACAAAAAGCTGTGCATAATGAACATACAACTTGACAGGCTTGGAGATAAGGATATGCCTGTGGAACCATCACCACAGTCTGCCACAAACCTGTCCATCAGGTCCAAGTTTCTTCCCACCTTCTTCTTTATTATTGTTATTATGTTTTTGTGATAAGGATACAACACAGTCTCTGCCCTCCTAGCTGATTTTTAAGCATACAATGCAGGACTGTAAACTGCAGGCATTATGCATATATATATGGGAGCTCTCTAGGACTGGCTTCTTCTGCATAACTGAAAATTTGTACCCTTGACTGATATCCCCCACTTTTCCCCTCCTTCCAGCCTCTTCCCTCTTCCTTCCTTCCAACCATTCCTTCTCTGCTTCTAGGAGCCTGACTATTTTAGGTTTTCGTGTGAGAAGTATCATGGAGTATTGATGAGTCCGTTCTGTCTGTCTTTTATTTTTAATTTTGTCTCTTGTCCAGGTTGTTCCAAAGCCTATAGGCTCAGGCTGGAGAAGCCAAGTCGCCTTCAGAAGGAATGCAGTGGACTAAAGAATACGTCTTAGGGTACTGGTGAGAGAAGCAGAGAAGTGAGGTGTGCTGTTAATGAGTGTTTATGTTTCAATGTTGTATAGTTCTTGACACTGAGAAATAAAAATTTAAGTGAATTAAAAGAGGGTATCATCGGAATAATTGAAACAGGATTAGAACTTCCCAAGCACTATAAGAAAATATATTTAAATAATTAGGAAATTTCAAAAAATGTAGGAAAAAATTAGGAAAAAACAAGAAAAAGTATAATAAAAAGAAAACTATAATAATAGCAATAGTAAATGAATGCATAGGCATCCCTTCTAAGAAATAAAAGTGCTTTCTACTTATTATTACTCCTAACAGGGTTTATTATTTATTAGTAAAAAGTTATGGCCAAGCATGTAAAGGAGAACTTTTATAAGAGGGAGGAATAAGATCACACATGTTAGCAATCAGAGTAAAGGTGAAAGGTTAAACTACTGCAGCTAAGAAGAGCATCGTACACTGCTTTTAAAATAGATAACTAACAAGGGCTTCCCTGGGGAAGAGAATGGCAACCCACCCCAGTATTCTTGTCTGGAGAATCCCGTGGACAGGCATCCTGGTGGGCTACAGGCCCTAGGGTCGCAAAGAGTTGGACACGACTGAGTGACTAACACACACACACACACACACACACACACACACACACACACACACTAAGGACTTACTGCATAGCACAGGGCACTTTACCCAATACTCTGGAATGAAAAAACCATCTAAAGAGAGTGGGTGTGTGCACAGGTGTGACTGACTCCCTCTGCTGATCACCTGAGACTAACACAGCATGCAAGCTCTCCAGTCGCCCCAACATAAATGGAGAACAGCTGCAAAGAAGCAACCGAGCCCGGAGCTCTCTGCTTGCGGCCTAGGAGTGCGCCGGCCGCCTGGGTCCTCTGGGCACCAGTGCTCTGGCCTCTGTGGACTTGCCGTGGGCTGCCCTGCCCTCTCTCCGCTGGCTGGAGGCTTGACCAGGGACTGGGGCTGGGAGGAGAGTCAGGGTCGGGAATCCACGCTCCCAGACGCCCCTCTGCTCAGCCGCGGGCTGGCCGTATCGCCCTTCGTCTGAGAAAGACCACAGTTCTCGTGGGAGGACCTCTCCCACTAGCTCCTCCTCCCGTGACAGGGAGAGGGAGCTTCTTACTGAGGCTGTCCCAGACGTTTCACCTGTAACTCTGCCTAAAGAAGCGAAAGTGTTCGTCGCTCAGTCGTGTCTGACTCTTTGCGACCCCATGGACTGCAGCTGGCCAGGCTCCTCTGTGCATGGGATTCTCCAGGCAAGAACCCCGGAGTGGGCGGCCGTGCCCTCCTCCAGGGGGGTCTTCCTGATCTGGGGACTGAACTTAGTCTCCTTTGTCTGCTGCGTCGGCAGGCGGGTTCTTTACCACTAGTGCCGCCTGGGAAGCCTGACATGTATGCGCTACCGAGTGTGAATACAGTGGGCAGCTCGTGGGAAGCTTCTGTTAGCACAGAGAGTTCAGCTTGGTGCTCCGTGCTGACCTAGAGGGGTGGGGTTGGCGTGGGGAGTGGAAGAGGGTTCAGGAATGCGGGGATATACGGTGGCTCAGAGAGTAAAGAATCCTCCTGCAATGTGGGAGACCTGGGTTCATTCTCCGGGAGGAGGGCATGGCAGCCCACTCCAGTATTCTCGCCTGGAGAATCTCCATGGACAGAGGGGCCTGGCCGGCTACAGTCCATGGGGTCTCAAAGAGTTGGAGGAGACAGCAACTAAGCACAGCATGTGTCTCATTCACGTTGCTGTGCAGCAGAACCCGAGACGACGTTGCAAAGGGATTAAACGCTAATGAAAAAGAAGCCAAGAGACTTCCACAGAAATATAAGACTTTTTTCCGTAGAGAAGCAGGAAGACTAAACAAAATTGCCGGGGTCCAGCCCCGGTGGATCCAGGGTAATTCGAAGGTGGGGACGGAGTAGGCATCCTAGAAAAAAGCTATTTAATTACAGATATATAGAAAGATTAGAAACGGATAGTGTAGTAGGAAAATTAGTGGAGAAAAAGAGGCTGAATAACTGGTTTACATGGAATACCAATCACCACCTACGGAGGCCACAGGCGTCTTCCCGTTCTCCCGAAGGAGAGGAGGCACTGAGGCCTCCCCGCTCCGATCTCAGAAGCACAGGCAGAGTTAGTAGGCTTGGTGCGTACCCACATTTCAGATCAGAATTCAGCCAGGAAAATGGGGAGCAAGAAAGAAATGACATGGGGAATCAGTCTTTCCAGAAACTGATCCGATTTCTTTATTTTTCAGATTTGTTTTTATACCTTTTGTTATACATAGGGATGAATACAGAGTCATGCAGGGGTCAGCAGACCTGACCCTGTCACAATCAGGTGTTTCATATAAAATTATACAAAAGTCTTATGGGTTTTTACATCATCTTCTGGCCATGAGGTCTGCTGACATTTTATGGCCCTTTCTGATACCGGTCAGTTAACCAGAAAACTTATTTTTCCAGGGGTGATTTTTTCTTAAACCAGGCACCACCCTCTAAATAAAGTTGCATTCCTATAGGGTGAGGGTGTAGTGAGTTACAATCAAGAAAGGAATTTACTTAACCTAAGGTTAACATGATTAATCTTAAAGGTTAATACTTATTTCTCCTATATGCTAGTTATATTCATTATAAGGGCAGGGAATATGGAGGTTTAGCAGCAAATATCAGCCCAACAAATGAAAGTCCTTTCACCAATGTTCCCCTTAAGATCTACTTAGTCTTAAGATAGTGATAAAGTTACATTTTTACCTAGCAAGGACACAGTGACTTATAACAAAATACAGTGATCTATAACAAAAGAGAAAATTCATTAATTCAAAAAGTCTAGTATTGCTAACGTCAAAAACTACTATATTTCCTTTTCTATATTCCAAATACATTGATTAATATATTCCCAGGTGTCTAAGGATATGGAGGCCTGGCGGCAGTCATTGACTCAACAATGAAAAAACCCTATGCTAATATTCCAAACTCTCTGTGCTGTTTATGGTTGAGAGGTTGTCATACAAGCTAGTTTGTCAGCAGATAGGTTTGACCTGAGACACCCTTGTCACACCCAGGTCATGGAATTAGCAGTAATTATTGGCATGACAAATGAAAAAAGTCCTTCACCAATATAATTACTAATCAACCCACTAATACTATACTAATAATCTTCTAACTTCTCAAAAAAGTCTGTATTTAGAAAGTTTTAAAGCATCTTGAGCCTCTCACAATTGAAGGGTTATAAACAATCACATGTGGCCGGTCAAACCTATACAGACAGGCTGGATAACCTTCAGAGTTCATAAACTGCAACACTCTTGTCACGCCCAAGAATTTTTATTAACTTGGAGCTGCAAGTTAACTCCTTCTCTGAGAGAAATGGTTATGGGGGAGAGCTCCCCGTAAAGTACTCTGGTTTCGGGGGTAGATGCTTGGGAACAGGGAGTTTCCTGAGGCTTGATCACGCCTTTGCGTATGCCAAGCTTCCTTCCTCATGACCTTTGCCATGGGTGGAGTTCCTCACGCTGGCCCCTGGCACAAAATATGACTTGCCTATTGAGTGGCACCATATGAAGCCTTTCCCGATGCCTGTTCCCCAGGCTAGGCTTGAGTTCTTGCTTCTCGTCCCCTGCCAGCCCCAGGACCCTGGCCTTTATCTCATCATCACAGAGTTCCTTCTATCTCAGATGATTTGAGCTCAAGTCTTCCCTCCCCACATTATCCTTTAAGCAGGGCCCATTGAACAGGTCTTGGCTGTCCAGCGCCTGAATGAATGTGCGCCCTTCTCTCGAGTCCTTCTCCTCGTCTCCCTCCCCTCCTCCTGGAGGTTGTCCAGGCCACTCCAGGAAGGGTTTACTGGCTCAGACTTTCCCCGCCTGTTAGGGAAGCCGCTCCACCAGGTGGACGCAGACAGGTTCTTTCACTGCAAAGTGTTTGGCGACTCTCCGGCCCCAGACTAGCTGAAATGACACAGAGGACTTGGGAACTGGCTTTCTCAAAAGGTGACTGCTCCTTCCAAGTTTACATTGCTAGCATTATTGTTAGAGCCTTATCCTTATCCTCAGAATCTTTCATTAGAACCATTCTATTGTTGGAACATTATTGTTAGAATCTTATCATTATTGTCACAATCTATCATTATTGTTAAGAGCAACAACGCTAACTACTGGAGTGGGTTGCCATTTCGAACTCCAAGGGCTCTTCCCGACCCAGGGATCGAACCCTCGGCTCTTGTGTCTCCTGCCTTGGCAGGCAGACTCTTTACCGCTGCGCTACCTGGGAAGCCCCTAACATTTCTGAGCATTTGTTATACAGCAGGCACCGATTATTCCATTGTTAACACCCACAACGACTCTAAGATATATCTTTGTCATCTTCGTCTTGTAGGTGAGGAATGTGGAGCTCAAAAGGGCCGCCTTCATTGGTCAGGATTGCGTAATGAATAAGATGTTTTTAAGCTTCAAGTCCAGGTTTCCTGACTTGGAAGCCAGGGTCCTTCATCATTTCTAGCGCTTCTGCTTCCCAGCCCATCTCTGCCGGTTCCCTCTGCTTTTTTGCATCCTGGGATTCCTGTGAAACCAGGAGAATTTCTACCAGGTCCTTTGACTGGATGAACTCTGGGGTTTTACAGAAGCAGAGTTGAAAAAGCAAGGACTGTTGCCAAACGCTCAAGCATTTCTTAAGATGTAGTCCATTTGAAACTCCCTTGAATTTTAGCAAAATGAAGATACCACACCACGGAGTGGGGTCTCCCGTGCTTAGAGGGACGATGCGGACATCCTGAGTTCATGGACCTAGGAGCGTGTGGCCGCCCAGGCTGGCCCTGGGGAAAATGAACTTCAGTGACAGAGGTCAGCCTCACGGCACAAGTGACCCGTTGGGCTGTGATGCTGCGGAGACCTAGCGGGTGGGCCAGGTGTATCCTCAGGGCTGGAAGGTAACCAACCAGACAGGTGACAGGACCGTCAGCTGAAGACCCAACCTGCCTGTCTCAGCTGAGCCAAGCGTTCTGGCTGCAGGTCTGATTTCCCAGAGAGTCTGGCCCAGTTTCTTCCCTACGCTCCAATTCCAGGCTCATGGTTCATCCTTCCGAGAAGACACTGGCTTCGGATAGAGGCTCTTCTGCAGGGACAGAATACACCGGCCAGCCAGCTCAAGGCTGTCAGTTGTGTTGAGAACCCATTCCTCATTCTGAGTTAATAAGTGATGTCTGCTTTTGACAGTGATTTTGGGCAGCTCAAGCCAGCCCCACCAATACCAGGCATTCCTGGGCGAGCACTTTTTCCTGGAACTGTGACGTCATGCCATTGTCTGTGCCCTACTCGATTGTGAGCCCTTTGAAGTTGGCAGCTAGGGCTGACTCATTAGTATCTGAGGGGATCATGACCTGGCCTGTGGCGGCTGTTCAGAAAGCACCTATTGACTGGATGTGAACCGTGCGATTTTTGAGCTCCTAGTAGTCGGCACCTCGGTGCTGAACATATCTGGAGGCTTTATTTTCCTTGTCACTGGGGCACGTGACCCAGGAGCGATGTTTGCTCTCTCGTTCTTGGGAGGACATGGGGGCCAGTAAAGGAGCCCCAGTGGGAAGCGGCGGGTCGTCTCAGGTCCTCACGCCCCCCACCCTGCTGCAGTGGGGCCTCGGAGCAGGCTGTGCCCGTGAGGCCTGGACTGACTTCCTGCCCTTTGACCTTTCTCCGTTAGGGCATGTGGGTCTTGTATGGCCTTCCCTGGTGGCTCAAGGGTAAAGAACCTGCCTGCAATGCGGGAGACGAGGTTTGATCCCTGGGTCAGGAAGATCCTCTGGAGAAGGAAATGGCAGCCTTCTCCAGTATTCTCTCCTGGGAAACCTCATGGATGGAGGAGCCTGGCAGGGATCATGGGGTCGCAAGAGTTGGACACAATTTAGTGACTAAACTACCACCACCGCCAATGGAGGTCCAGTAAAGTAATTTTTAAGCTATCTTGGTAAGACTTTTCCCATAAATTAAAAACTAGAAAAGGAATTCTCTGTCAGCCAAGTGTCCTGACGTCTGACTTGGAGCCGAGGTCCCTGTAGCCCAACATTCCAGCTCGGAACCTTGGGTCTGGGCTGTTCTGCTCCAGGTCCTCCTGGCAGGGCCCTGGAAAGCCACATGGATGCCCTGTGCCTATGGCTGCCTGTGCCCATGTTTGCCTTCTGGCCCAGAGCATTTCTGAGGGAAGGCCACGGCCTCAGGCGTGTCTCAGGGCACATGTGTTGTACTGTAACATTCTCCACCCCAAGCAGTGTGCGAGTAAACATTTGGACTCATAGCCAGCCCCGCAACAGGCAGCGTTTTCATTTCACCGAGGTTCCCTCCTCTGCTTCTGTGCCTTTTTCCACCCCTGGGGTTGAATCGCCTGACTTTGAATCCCAAACTGCTACTTACTAGCTGCCTGATTTTGAGCAAGTGACATTTCTTCTTTGAGCCTCAATTTCATCATCTGTAAAATGGGGATAGTGATATCAACCTCATAAAGTAGTGAGAATTAAATGACATGATTTGGTGTTCTCACTGTTGGAGCCTGGATTAAGTCTCTGTTCAGGGAATTAGGATATCCTGCAAGCCATGTGGCATCGTCAAAACAAATAAACAAACAAGAATATAATAATAAATACTGACATAGCACTTTCTCTAAGTTATCAGGCATTTTCTAAGTATTGTACATGTCTGATCTCATCTAATCTTTAAGATGATCTAATTTAATTCTTTATAAGAATTTTGATACTGTTAAGAATCCAAAAAGCAGTTTCCACTCATGGTAACTGTTCAATAAATGATAGATACAGTCATTATTAAGTTATTCTCAACCCACATTGCAGAAAAAAGCACATGATAAACTCACTTTTACTAGGATGTGGATGACTGACAACCGCTACACATTACTCAAGAGTAGCTATTGAGAGTTAAGTGTTTGCTTCTGATTGAGTGATTTTTATGATTGTGGCATTTGATGCCTCAGTGGAGTCTGGAAGGGAAGATATTTAATATTTCTTAGCGTGTCTTTTAAAGGTCACAAGTAAGTCATGGATTTATCTTTATGCTTCCAGGCATGCTGTGATGGGGTGGGGGGGGGAGGGATGTAGATTCTCCGCCTGGAAATTGATTTGATAAACATTACTTTCCTACCTAACGTTTGCTGAAGATTAGATAGAACTCAAGTCCAGGCAAATGTCTCACAGAAACATCAAGGAATTCAGCGAATGGTCTGTCACGTACTGAGAAAGGCAGGGAGGGGCAGTGAGATGCTCCTGGCTTGAGTGATAAATCTTGGGGTCTATCTTCAGCCCTCAGTCAGGGGTTATTGGAAAACATGTGCCCCAGTCTGCTTAACCAGTCAACAAAAAAATTATGGGACTTTGGCCTAAGGTTGCCAAATTTTAGTTTTGCCATAAAATAAAACCTACAGTATCCAAGATGTGGAAACGATGTCCGTCCACGGAAGAATGGATGAAGTTGTGGTATCTCTACTGATAGCTATCTATCTATATATATGGCATATATACACACCACACACACGATGGAATATTATTCAGCCACAAAAAGAGGAAACCCCAGCATCTGTGATGGTGTGAACGGACCTGGAGGGTATTAGTGACAATTTCTCAGTCATGTCTGACTCTGTGGCCTCACAGACTGCAGCCTACCAGGCTCCTCTGTCCATGGAATTCTCCAGGCAAGAATAACTGCAGTGGGTTGCCATTTCCATGTCCAGGGGATCTTTCTCATCCAGAGATCGAACCCAGGTCCCCTGCACTGCAGGTAGATTCTTTACTGTCTGAGCCACTGGGCTTTATGCTAAGTGAAATAAGTCAGACACAGGATGTCAAATACTCTATAGTCTCAGGTACATATGGAATCTAAAAAAAATCCTCCAAACAAAAGGCAGCCAAAATCACAGAAAATGGGATCCAGTTTGTGGTTACTAGAGGCAGGGAGTGGAGAGGGCGGAACTGGAGGAAGGAGGTGAAAAGGTACAGAGTTCCAGTTCTGAGACAGATAAGTGCTAGGGGTAACGTACAGCATGATATGGTTAAAGCTGCTGTATGTTACACACATGACCTTGTTAGGAGAGTGAATCCTAAGAGTTCTCATCACAAGGATACATATTCTTTTTTTCTCTTTTACTTTCTCTTTTGATTGTATCTGAATGAGATGACTCAGCAAAGGCAATGGCACCCCACTCCAGTACTCTTGCCTGGAAAATCCCATGGACAGAGGAGCCTGGTAGGCTGCAGTCCATGGGGTCCTGAAGAGTCAGACATGACTGAGCAACTTCACTTTCACTTTTCACTTTCATGAGTTGGAGAAGGAAATGGCAACCCACTCCAGTGTTCTTGCCTGGAGAATCCCAGGGACGGGGGAGCCTGGTAGGAGGCCGTCTATGGGGTCGCACAGAGTTGGACACGACTGAAGTGACTTAGCAGCAGCAGCAGTAATCATTTCACCATATACCTAAGTCAAACCATTATGCAGTGATGTATGTCAATTACATCTCGACAAACTAGGAAAAAGAAAAGGAAAAAGAATAAAGCCAGCATCTAGAAGGGCTGGTGACCTCACACCGACACACGTGTGCACCTTGTTGCTTCTTCGTCTTTCTCTCTTGTTGCCAACGAGAGAAGCCGTCTTATGGATCAGCGCCAATGTGTGGGTCGGCACTAGGGAACCCTGATCGTGTCCAATACCCATTCCTCGATTTTGCAGAAGGAGAATCCGAGGCCGGGAAGAGGAAGGTGACCTTCCAGGTCACAGCCTGCGGCCTGTTGCGCCTCTGCCCTCTGGACCTAGCGGCAGTGCCCCCGTCAGGGGGTCCGAGTGCTTGTCCGTGTCCGCGTGTGGCTCTCACCCAAGGGACTCTGTACAAGGCAAGCAGCTTAGCCGTGGGCTTGGACTCCAGGGGGGCATCCTTCCAACCGCCCCCGGGAGCATGGCTGGGGGCCGCGCTGAAGCTGGGCGCAGGCGGGGTGCTCCCAGGGCCTGACGCCCGAGGGGCAGGAATCGCAGACCTGCATCCATGGTGACGCTGGGCAGGAAGGCTGGGGCTTCTTCCGCCTCGGACACAGTGAAGAGAAGGCCCGGAAGGTTCAGGAAAAAGCGGCTTCCAATCTTGGAGAGGGTGGAAGAGAGGGTGTTCCGATCAGTCAGTAGCCTTGTAGAGAGCCACACGGAACAGCTCCAGAGTCTCCGTGGGCCAAGCAAGGGCAGGCAGGGCTGTGGGACTGAATTTAGGGGTATGTCTGTTGAAAGAAAGAAGCCTCGGGGGTCTGGGGTGTCTGGGGAATATAGGCATGTACAAGTGGGCCGTCAGGGAGAAAGGCTGGTGGCCTCCCCAAGATGGACAAAGCACCACACAAAGGGATGGACACACAAGGGCGTCTAGACACACAGAGAGACGCTGCGAGCAACACACACACACACACACACACACACACACACACACACACGGCATCCGGTCCCCAGACTCAGGCAGGCCCGCGGGCTGCGGTATGCGGCTCAGGCGCAGAGGCGGGCGGATGCACCCAGAGACAGGCGCTCAGGTCTGGCTGAGTCAGGCAGACGGGCGACACAGGCCGTGCTGAGCGGGACCGACGCACGTGGAATCCGGCAGCCGTCTGCCCAGGCGGACACGCGGGCACGGGCCTGCACGGGTGAGCGGCCACGGAAACAAGCGAAGAGCGGCGCGTAGCTGCAGAAGACGCCCCGGATGGCTTCCGACAAAGACTCGGGCAGGAAGAAGGCACACGGACTTGGGGAAGGCGGACAGCGGGGTTCGGCTCCGTACTTCCTGGGCACCCTTCTGGATACACCCTGCAGGCTCACAGGTTGAAATCTGGGTAGAAACCAGGGGAGAGACAGGCGCCAGGTCTGGCTGAGTCAGGCAGACGGGCGACACAGGCCGTGCTGAGCGGGACCGACGCACGTGGAATCCGGCAGCCGTCTGCCCAGGCGGACACGCGGGCACGGGCCTGCACGGGTGAGCGGCCACGGAAACAAGCGAAGAGCGGCGCGTAGCTGCAGAAGACGCCCCGGATGGCTTCCGACAAAGACTCGGGCAGGAAGAAGGCACACGGACTTGGGGAAGGCGGACAGCGGGGTTCGGCTCCGTACTTCCTGGGCACCCTTCTGGATACACCCTGCAGGCTCACAGGTTGAAATCTGGGTAGAAACCAGGGGAGCCTTGGAAATGGTTCAGGCATCTGTGGAATCTGGACTCGTGGGAGAAAGTGGCTGACAAGCGTGGCCTGGGTGTTTCTCTTTCATCCTGGAAACATGCATGTAGATGCATCTGACCACAGCGCCTGCAGCCATGATTCTGGAACATTCCTAGCTCTAAACCTGCTAACTCTTCCCTCCATCGCGTTTAAGAGATATTAGCATTATGGTGGCTCAGATCGTGAAGAATCTGCCTGCCAATGCAAGAGAGCTTCTCCTTCCCTGGGCTGGGAAGGTCCCCTGGAGAAGGGAATCTTCTCCCCTCTAGGATTCTTGCCTGGAGAATCCCATGGGCAGAGAAGCCTGGTAAGTTTCAGTCCTTGGTGTTGCACAGACTTTGACGTGACTGAGCGTGCGCGCGCACACACACAAGCAGAGCACCATCCGGTCTGTGAAGGGCGTGTTCCTCCATTTCCTCAAAGACTTGCGAGTCTCCACCACTCAGTGCACAGGGGCCCTCCCTGCCTGGGTGTCCCTGCCAGGGGGCCTTGGAGGCTGGGTGGCAGGCCCGGGGTCCCCCGATGCCTGCGTCGACCAGGAGGGCTCCTCCGCTTCCCCGCCTCTCCCCTCCGTCCACGTGGGAAAAGAGCACGGCCCACCGTGAGCATGGAGGCTGCCGGAAGGTAACCTTTGGCTGACTCAGCACTGTGTGTAAGGGAGTCACAGGCCGGTGATCACATCCCCTTCGGCGGAGAAGATGTCTAAGGGCGTGGATGCTGGCAGGTACCCAGGGGCCTGGACAGTGTTCCCCACAGGCATTCCTGAGAGCAGGGCCCCAAGGCCCCGGGCACAGGGGCTGCCCTGTCCTGTGGGCGGGAGGCTGGGGCTTCTCAGCCAGCAGACCGCCTGGGCCTGGCTTCCCCTGGAGGCTCAGGCATCTGTGCTGGGTCTTTCGGAGACCCTGAACCGGAGCACCGTGAGCGTCGACGAGCTCCCAGACTTCGCCCTCCACCACTGTGCCCTTGGGCTCCTCCAGTGCCCTGGGACACCCTTCCAACGCTCATCCCAGCAGCCTCATCCTGGCCGCTCGCACGCTGACCGGTCCTGAAGCTCCTGACATCCTGGCTGCGGGAGGCATTGGCTGGGACAGTGGGAGCTGGGGGTGTGCAAGCCCTTCCTTTCTTCCAGGACGCTGCGGCAGGGGGCCCGTGTTTCTAAACGCCTCAGACTTCCCTGCCCAGGGTCTCCTGGGCCTGCTTACACTGCAGAATCTTTGAGGCCAAAATTAACCCAGTGATCCCAGCAGAGAGGCCTGAGGTCTGCAGGGAAGGGCTGGAGAAGAGGCCAGAGAAGCAGCTGGAGGCCTGAGTGTCACCGGGGCGGGGAAGCTGACCCGGGGCTCCCGGGGCTGCGGCCGTAGGGGCCAGCTTCAGGCTGCTTAGGGCTGTACTCAGAGCTGTGTGGCGAACGCCCCGATGGGCCTCCGTTTTCTCTCCTGTGGTAGGAAAATACTGGAGTCCATGCGTGGTTCTCAGACTTGACTTCAGCAAACCCCTCTTGTGACACGCGACCGAGGCTGGGTGTGTGAAGTCCGGGGGGCCGAGGCACCCTCTGCCAGGCCAGGGCGGTTTCGCCTTGTGTTTTGCCCACTGGCCTCGCCCTGGCCTCTCTCAGTGGTTTCGTGGGCTTCTTGAAAGTATCTTCCGCCTGTAAGGACTACAGTGTGATGCTGGGCCGTGAATGTCCTGGAAGCTTCTTTCAGGGTGAATTCTAATTTTCTTTTGTTTTGAATTGTACACTTTATGTTTTCTTCCAGTTTTATTGAAATAGAATTGACATGCTGTTTAGTTGCTAAGTCGTATCTGACTTTTGCGACCCCATGGATTGTAGCCCACCAGGCGCTGCTGTCCATGTATTTTCTTAGGCAAGAATACTGCAGCGGGTCGCCATTTCCTTCTCCAGGGGATCTTCCGGATACAGGGATTGAACTCTCAGCTCCTGCATTGGCAGGTGGATTCCTTACCACTGAGCCCCCAGGGAAGCCCATAATTGACATACAGCCCTGGATAAGTTTAATGTGTACAGCGTGACGATCTGACTCACATACATCAAGAAATGATGACCACAGTAAGTTTACTGAACATCCATCATCAGAGATAAAAATAAAAGAAATAAATTCTTTTCTTGTGATGAAAACTGTTAGGATTTACTCTCGAAACAACTTTCATGTATAGCATACAGCAGGGTTAATTATGGGGATTCCCTGGGAGCTCAGGTGGTAAAGAATCAATGTGGGAGACTTGGGTTCAGTCCCTGGATTGGGAAGATCCCCTGGACGAGGGCTTGGCTACCCACTCTGTATTCTGGCCTGGAGAATTCCATGGACAGAGGAGCCTGGTGGGCTACAGTCCACGGGGCCACATATTTATCATGCTGTACGTTACATCCCTAGTACTTATTTATAACTGGAAGTGTGTGCATTTTGCCTATCTTCATCCAATTTTCCTTCTTCTCCCTTCAGTTTTCAAGTGGATATGACCACAGGAGCATTGGAATAGTTGTAACTGTTTATTTATTTTTAAAAAATTATTGGAGTAGAGTTGATTTACGAGGTTGTTAGTTTCAGGTGTATAGCAAAATGATTCAGTTATATATATATATGCATATATATATCCATTCTTTTTCAGATTCTTTCCCCATGTAAATTATTATAGAATATTGAGCAGAATTTTTCATGGCGTACAGTAAGTCCTTGTTGGTTTTATATTATAATTTTTATATATAGTAGCATTATATTTTATATATATAAACAGTGTGTGTTTGCTAATTCTAAACGCCTAATTTATCTCTCCCTGCAAAGTCTCTGCTTTGGTAACTCTAAGTGAATTTCCTTAATAAAAAGAAGCAGGCTCACAGATTTTGGAAACAGACTGCTAGTTTGTAACCTTGACCCAGGAGGGATCGGGCTGAGGAGGGGCCAGGGAGCGTGCGCAGGGATTATACCCTGTGCTCGAGGGGAGACCAGGAACACGGAGTGCGCAGGGGCTGTTAATAAACTAAGGGCCCGTGGACTGTGCCAGGGACAAACACAGTCACGGCTCCAGACAGCTCAGGTGAGCGCCCGAGGGCAGGTATGAGGGGGCAGTTTCGGGGCAGAAACGACTGCACAGTGTGGAAAGCACCCTGGAACGCACGCTCCCATTCGGTCCTCATTATCCTCCAGGTGACGCGGGACTTATCACTCTCATTTTACCGGTGGGAAGTGCAGAGAGATGGAGCAGTTTGCTCCGGGTCACGAAAGCCCTAAATGCAAGATACAGGCTTCGAACCTGAGTCACCTGGACCCGGGCCCACTCCTGCGCCCAGAGACAAGGTGGTCCTGAAACGGGGCAGGGCGTCACCTGCAAGAGCCGCTGGGATAAAACGTCCGGCGGAGTGTGTGCTTTGAGATACCTCCCGATGCAGGGGGTGGATCGGCGGAGCTTCGTCCTTCCCCACCCGGGCTGGGCTGCCGGCTGCCGCACAGAGCAGGCTGCACATCCTGCCCCGAGCTCTAGGAAAGCCTCGGGAGGCTCAGGGCTCAGGGCTGCCGCGTCCCTGCCCCGGCTGATGGCTGAAGCCTGAAATTCTTCGTTATATAGCCCCCCCCCCCCACCCCCATCAACGGGAAGGCGTCCAGTCCTCGTATAGGAGTCTCCCCTGGTGAAGCTCTCAGAAGACAGCTTGGACATCCCCAGGATTCGAACCCTGACGCAGACCCCGCCATCTGCGCGAGTCTCGGGTTGCACAGAGTCGACTTAGCAGCAGCAGCAGCAACAAGACGTTCAGTTCCCTGGGTCTCACTTTCGTTTCTCCAAAGATGGGAGCTATTGTGCACCCCACTCGCTCGGCTGTTGTGAAGCTTAAATGTGATAATTAGGCGTTCAGCAGAGCTTGGTAAATTTTAAAGCGCTGTGAAAAATAAGGGATGGCTGAGCCAGGACTGGGAGCACAGCAACAGCAGCGTATTAATGGCAGCCGCGTCTCAGGGACCTCCCCCCGCAGGTGGGCGGGAGGGCTGGGTGCCGGGACGGTGCACCGCTCAGCGTGAAGGGGGCGCCAGCGAGGAGGACCGAACGCGCGGGGCGGGAGCGCAGGGCCCGGGAGCGCGCATCCCCCAGCCGTCTGCCTTAGGAAGTGCAGCTTCATCGCAGCGCTGCCGCGATAATTTGTTTAGTGTTGCCTTCGGGTGCTGTCTCACCCTCCTGGAAGAGGAGCAGCTTTGACAGAGGCTGGATCACCCGCCAAGGCCTAAAATATTTAGTCTGTTTCTCTCCAGAAAAAGTTTATCTGATGCTGCTTTGAAGCAACTCTTCAGTTCAGTTCAGTTCAATCGCTCAGTCGCGTCCGACTCTTCGCGACCCCATGAATCGCAGCATGCCAGGCCTCCCTGTCTGTCCATCACCAACTCCCGGAGTTTACAAGAAATACAGAGGGGGGTGACATACGTGTTTCCCATTGCCGAGTGACAGATCGCCACAAATTTAGTCGCTTATGATGAGCGAACATGAGTTCTTGGGTCTGGTGCACAGTGAAGACAAGCGATACTGAACCGGCAGGGTCGGGGCGGAGGGAGGGAGGGCCAGGCAAGGAGGCGAGTGGCTCCGGCGCCCCAAAACCTCTCTCTCCCGAGGGGTTCAACAAAGCATTCTTTTTTTTTTTGAATTTATATCTGAAAACAAGTTTGTATCGCGTATAGTTACTTGTGCTTATTTACAAGCTTGTGTTAGTTTCAAGTGTACAGAAAGTGGATCAGTTATACATATACATATATTCGCCATTTTTTTTGTTCAAAGACTCTTTTTGCGTAATTACGGGGCATGGAGTAGAGTTTCCTGTGCGACACAGCTGGCGCTTACTGGTCATCTGTTTCATCTACAGTAGAGGGTACACGTCAGTCCCAGGTTCCCAGCGTGCCCCTCTCCTCACTTACCCGTGGTAAACACGTTCGTTTCTTGCATCCGTGACTCTACTTTTGTATCAGCAAACAGTCATCGTTTTGGATTTTTAAAATTGGGGTATAATCGCTTACCATGTTGTGTCAGTTTTTGCTGCGCAGCAAAGCGATCAGCTGTGTGTACGCGTGCATCCCCTCCTTGTTGCGCCGCCCTGCCCCCACTCCCCTCCCCCAGGTCCTCACAGGACCCCAGCCAGCGGGCTCCAGCTCCTGTCCGGCTCACACGTGCTCCGTATGACGTCAGCGCTGCTTTCCCGACCCCTCCCACTCTCTCCTTCCCGCACCCCCACTGTGCCCACGAGCCCGTCCTCCACGTCTGTATTCCTGCGCGGCAAGGATGTCCATCTGTACCGTTTTTCCAGATTTCATATATATATATATATGTGAGTTATATTCAATATTTGTTTTGCTCTGACTTACTGCACTGTATACAGACTCTAGTTTCATCCACATCAGTACAAATGACCCAATCTTGTTTCTTTTTTTTTTTTTTGACTAATATTCTTTTGTATACATGCACAGCATCTTTTTTTAATCCATTCATCTGTTGGTGGGCATTTAGGTGCTTCGGTGTCCTGGCTACTGAAAATAGTGCTGCAGTGAACAGTGGAGTGCCCGTGTGTTTTTGAATTATGCTGTTCTCAGGGTATGTGGGGGGATTGTTGGGCCGTTTCGGTAGTAATGGCAAGGTTAGGGAGGGGTGAAGTTGGTTGTTCAAGCTTCTTGGTGCGGGAATCCTTTGTCCAAACAGGTCGGGTCATGATGTTCCTATGCTGCTCCTGCAGCTGCTGCTAAGTCGCTTCAGTTGTGTCCGACTCTGTGCGACCCCAGAGACGGCAGCCCACCAGGCTCCTCCATCCCTGGGATTCTCCAGGCAAGAACACTGGAATGGGTTGCCATTTCCTTCTCCAGTGCATGAAAGTGAAAAGTGAAAATGAAGTCGCTCAGTTGTGTCCAACTCTTTGTGACCCCATGGACTGCAGCCTACAGGCTTGTGGTCGCCCGCCTCGCCGATAAGGAGAACGCCACAGACAGGATTCTTCTGACACGCAGGTTTATTGTTACAGCTCTTTTAGGAAGTGGCGAGAGGGCCCCGATGCAGGGAAAGCAGTTGCTTATATAGCCCAGAGGGGAGGCGTGTCAACCTCTGATTGGCTCATAACGTCAAGCTCTGATTGGCTCATAACGTCAACCTCTGATTGGCTCATAACGGAACACTGTTAGAATCCCTAATTAGCATATCTGCCTACATATATGCGAAGAACCAGGAAGCAGGAAACCGGCGCCATCCTGCAATGGCGGCTGTGGCTCCCGACACAGGCTCCTCTGTCCATGGGATTTTCCAGGCAAGAGTACTGGAGTGGGTGCCATCACCCTCTCTGGATGTTCCTATAAACCTCCAATAAAGACAATGTTATTCTCAGCTCTGCCACTTTTTGTCTCTGTATGAATGGAAAACGGTTATACTCTTAAAGGCCAGAACCTTGAGTACTATCTTATATATTCCAGGCTATAGGCAACATTCTTAACTCTAAACAAAAGCATCGACTACAAAGGCTAAAGTGAGAGAAGCAGATCTCATCTAATATGGAGGCAGAGTTGTTCTTCCCTGTTACAGAATGACACGTGTTTATTATCTCATAATGTCCATGAGTGGAGAAGGAAATGGCAACCCACTCCAGTGTTCTTGCCTGGAGAATCCCAGGGACAGGGAGCCTGGTGGGCTGCCGTCTACGGGGTCGCACAGAGTCAGACACGACTGAAGCGACTCAGCAGCAGCAGCAGCAGCAGCAGCGCTGTCCATGAGATTGCCGTCAGGGCTGGAGTCATCTGTGTCTTCCGCTGCTTCTTCTCCTACCGCTGAAATGTCAGCACTGGGTGGGATAATAGTTTCACCTGAGACTCAAAGTCCCTTCAGGTTGTTGGCGGAATTCAGTGCTTTGTGAGTTTAGGACTGTGATGCCCATTTCCTTGGTAGCTGCAGGCCAGGCAGGAGCTGGTTTCAAGCCCAGCCTTGCCTCTTGGCCCCCTCACTGAGTAGAAGCTTGCTTCTACAAGGCACGTAAGACGATGTCTCTACTGTTTTGAATTTCACTTTGAGGCTTCTTCCCTGGTGGCTCAGACGGCAAAGCATCTGCCTACAATGTGGGAGATTTGGGTTCAATTCCTGGGTCGGGAAGATTCCCTGGAGAAGGAAATGGCAACCCCCTCCAGTACTCTTGCCTGGAAAATCTCATGGACGGAGGAGCCTGGTGGGCTACGGTCCGGGGGTCGCAAAGAGTCGGACACGACTGAGTGACCTCACTTTCTCTTTGAGGCTTACTCCATCAGGTCAGACTCGGTCAGGCTAACTGCCTGTTTGGATGACTCAGAGTCAGCTAACTGGGGACCCTATTACATCCTAAACATCTGGTACTCTTATAACAGAAGTGCTATCCCATCGTGTCTCAGGGGCTGCCCTCATCCTAGGAGAGGGGATTGTAGAGTTCCGCCCACTGCAACCACTCAGACAAAGCTAGAATGTAGAATGTTTATAACACACAATGGGTCTCGAAACAAGTAACATGGAAGGCAGTCAAATGCAGGGCTTTAATTCAGACTGGACCTGGATTAAAACCAATAAAAAGTGCAAAACCCGTTCTTGGGTAAATAAGGAAAATGTGAGTGAGAACAAGGTGTTAAATATTGTGATGGGATAATTGGTCATTTTCTTAGGTGTGGCAGTATTGCAGGGAAGAACCAAATACAACTCTATGTTGGAACTGTTCCTTTGATTTGCTTTTCGTTGCCTTTGTTATTATAATCATACAGAAGAGAACTTATCTCAAGGAGCCCTGACCCTCTGCCTGACTGTTAAATGGAAGTGCCTTTGTTCCGGACCCTGTCCACCTGTGAATGGTCAGAAGGAAGAAATTAACACATCCCCGTCCAAGGCTTGCTATTCTAGGAGATATTTGCAAGATTAATGGCCTTTTTACTTTGTTTCTTTACCTCTCCCAATCTTTGACCTGTAAAAAGAACCTGGCATTCAGACCTCATAAGATGCTCTTTTGAAACATTAGTTGGCCATCTTCTGTCTGCTGGCTTTCCAAATAAAGTACTCCTTGCCTCAATACCTGATCTCCGATTCACTGACCTGTCATGTGACAAGCAGAGCGAACTTGGACTTGGTAACAGTAGTATTATAATTTCACAGTCATGTAGAAGAATATCCATAATATCCATAGTATTTAAAAAAGATCATTGGAGTATAACACTCAAAAAACTAATGTCATACGTGAATTTTCAGTCTGAATAGACCTGAGTTACTAGCACCAGATGGAAATCAAGCACGTCACTAATCCTTGAAGCCCTTCTGTGTGCCGTTCCAATCATTACTCCTGACCCAGTCTAATAGCACTGATTACTTTGTTTGCCGCTGACCTTTATGTATCTGGAATCATGTAATATATAGTCATTTGTGTCTGATTCTTTTCATTCAACATTATACTGGTGAGATTCATCCAGGTGTTGCAGCAAACTATAATAGTTTTGAGGGAATCACTACTTTTTCTTCATAGAGGCATCTAGTATGTTTAAGAAAAATTTGCTGAGTGGAGAATATTCTTAATTCTGTTTTTTCACATTGAACTGTATGTTTCAGTGAAAATAAGTATTTACACACATGCATTTTTTGACCTTTAGTTAAAACACGTACTTTTCTTTGATAATTTCTTTTAAGACAAAAATCATAAAATTATGATCTTTTGAATGTTTCATCAAATTTAAGTGTTGAATGAAAAGTGATTGACTTTATTATTTCATTCCAGTTCAGAAGAGAAATTTCTCCAAGTCAATCAGGGACTCCACCAAAAAGAGTCTTGTCACAAGTCGATATAATCCAAGCCACAGTTACGTAAATTCAGAATTAAATCTTGTACATTGATTTGTGTGTTTGTTTAGTTTTTCCTTTTCAATGGAATGGATAAATTTCAATTTCAATGCCTTCTAGTTTGCAAGACTTGCTTTCAATACTTGGAACTTGCTAAAACCTTCAAAAGCTGAAGGTTCTTGTGCTCCATTCCTTACATTATTTGATTAAAGATCAAGATTTCTAACTGATTTTAACTAAATACAATTCAAATTTTGGGAACATTTAAACAAAGGAGCTTAATATTACTGTAGATCACTCAGGTTGATTAAAGAGGAGCATTTCAAAGGCTTACATACTTCTATGATGCTGTGGATAAGAAGCAGGAAAGAAATGTTGAGCTTTTGTTTTTGTTATTCAATCTCATCTTGATCAAAACATTTTGTACTCCCTTTTAAACTGTATCGCTATGAAAATACTTGTAAATGCTAAAAACTGTAGCTTCTATTTTGATGGAAAAACCATCATAACTTGTTTGGATGTGATTCTAAATTATGTGCACACAGTTGACTTCAAATATAAGTCTGTGCCATAGGTTTCATAATTCAATAAGAACATCTTTTTCTTTTTTTCATGATTTCGTGCTTCAGTAAAACTTGTATTTGTCTTACCAGCACATAAACAAGGAGTGTTGTTTTCAAGCTTGACGTTTTATGTGGAATTTACAGCAGCGTTCACAATAATGTCAGCTATTTCATATTTGTCAGAATAACTCTCAACAGCTTTGCTTTGAGGAATTGGAAAAAACAATCAAATTATTGGAGTAGATTTTCTGTTTGAAGTTTTTAATGACACTGACATAAAACCATTGTCATTTCACTGTGTGAAATTATAATTTTCTATTGGAGACAAGACATTGCCAAGTATTGTTTTACTTTCTTTCTGTGCACAAAACATTGAAATTAAAGAAATGAGCTAAATTAGTTTCGATGAGTTTGAAAAGTCGTGCTTTGCGGAGTGAAATGTAGACACACTTGCTGTTTTAACTTGTTGTCATCGGGCATAGGCTTTGAAAGCAAGGGGTGATGCATCTCCAGGTGATTTGCATCTTCTACCGTGCAAATCCTCACAGACACTACCGAGACATCTGCAGTGGGTGATAAATGAGGACAAACATTCTGTGCAAAATATATGCTCATCATTAACTGTCTTGAGTAACATGCACTTCTGTCTTTTTTCTACCAAAAGTGCTCGCTGCAAAATATGAAAATGATACCAAACAATAATATATGTTGGCCTGACTTTGGCCTTATACAAAAATGGACCAAAGTACTGTGGCAGAAGCTTTCGGACTACTCTGTAACGCGCCACAGCAGGAGGCCATTTATACCCAGGACTCACCCTAGTGGGCAACCTTGTCCTCACGTGCTGAGTCATGGACCCCCGGATAGCTGGCTAGTACACCTGCAGCTGCCCGGAGCAGCAGATTTGAATATTTCTCTCACCACCATCCTAGACCTAAGAAATGAGCTATCTCTAGATCCTACGTCTGGGTGATTTCTTCCTTTCTTTTTTTTTTTTTTAATTTTTAAGCAGAGGGCACCTTGCTTGCTGTCCTCGGACAAGAGATTTCATTCTGGAAAGAATCAAATAAATAGAGGCGAGATTTGGCTGATTAGTCTTTCAGATTTAAACACGGGTCAGCGTGATGGCCCTGCTCACTGTGTACACGTCCCCCGCACTATTAGACTGACCGCGGTAGAGGGCAGAAGTACAAAAACGGAAGTCTGTCAAGCTATCAGTTAAAAGGTGGAAAGTTGGGGACAAACGCTCCCCTGGCTAGGACGCCAGGACTTCAGGGCTCAATAAAGACCGCGGGGAAACCTTTCGGTTGTAAATGTGCTTTTCATTTCTCTCCTCCTTCCCTGCTCCCTCCCTCCCTCCTTCACCTTTCTTCTTTTTCTTCCCTCCCTTTCTCTTTTTCTTCTTGAAGCATTAAAGCCTTTCCTTCCTTTAAGGTAACTGATGCTAAATACAGGTTTAGAGTTTCACACCAGCAACACTTTATTGAGGTATAATATGAATCCAGAAACGGACAAGACAGCCACTGAACAGGGCTCCCCTGGCGGCTTAGACGGGAAAGCATCCGTCTGCAAGGCGGGAGACCTGGATTTGATCCCTGGGTTGGGAAGATCCCCTGGAGAAGGGCATGGAAACCCACTCCAGTGTTCTTGCTTGGAGAATCCCCACGGGCAGAGGAGCTTGGGGGGCTGTAGTCCATGGGGTCACAAAGAGTCGGACACGACTGAGCAGTGAAGCACAGCACACACAGCTGAACAACAACAACAAAATACACAAAGTGTTGCAGTTTAAGCGTGCAGAACAATGAGTCTTGATAGCAGGCATGTACACGTACAACCGCCGCACAGATCGAGCTAGAGAAGATTTCCGTAGCCTGAGAAATCCTCCCTGCTCCTTCCCAGACCGTCATTCTTCCCTCACCCTCCAGAGGCAGCTTCACCTGTCTTCCACTTGCGTACTTCAGTTTGTTTACCTTAACTTCATAGAACTGAAACCTTTCTGGCCGGCTTCTTTCATTCATCACAACTTTCTCTCTTTTTGAGGTTTGTCCATGTTCTTTTATGTATCAGTTCAGTTCAGTCACTCAGTCGTGTCCGACTCTTTGTGACCCCATGAATCGCAGCACGCCAGGCCTCTTTGGTCCGTGATCCCATCCAGCCATCTCATCCTCTCTCGTCCCCTTCTCCTCTTGCCTCCAATCCCTCTCAGAATCAGAGTCTTTTCCAATGAGTCAGCTCTTCACACGAGGTGGCCAAAGTATTGGAGTTTCAGCTTTAGCAGCAGTCCTTCCAAAGAAATCCCAGGGCTGATCTCCTTTAGAATGGACTGGTTGGATCTCCTTGCAGTCCAAGGCACTCTCAAGAGTCTTCTCCAACACCACACTTCAAAAGCATCAATTTTTCGGTGCTCAGCCTTCTTCACAGTCCAACTCTCAAATCCATACATGACCACAGGAAAAACCATAGCCTTGACTAGACGGACCTTTGTTGGCAAAGTAATGTCTCTGCTTTTGAATATGCTATCTAGGTTGGTCATAACTTTCCTTCCAAGGAGTAAGTGTCTTTTAATTTCATGGCTGCAATCACTACCTGCAGTAATTTTGGAGCCCCCCAAAATAAAGTCTGACACTGTTTCTACTGTTTCCCCATCTATTTCCCATAAACTGATGGGATCAGATGCCATGATCTTCGTTTTCTGAATGTTGAGCTTTAAGCCAACTTTTTCACTCTCCTCTTTCACTTTCATCAAGAGGCTTTTTAGCTCCTCTTCACTTTCTGCCATAAGGGTGGTTTCATCTGCATATCTGAAGTTATTGATATTTCTCCTGGCAATCTTGATTCCAGCTTGTGTTTCTTCCAGTCCAGTGTTTCTCATGATGTACTCTGCATAGAAGTTAAATAAGCAGGGTGACAATATACAGCCTTGACGTACGCCTTTTCCTATTTGGAACCGGTCTGTTGTTCCATGTCCAGTTCTAACTGTTGCTTCCTGACCTGCATACAGATTTCTCAAGAGGCAGGTCAGGTGGTGTGGTATTCCCATCTCTTGAAGAATTCTCCACAGTTTATTGTGATCCAACGGTCTGTTGTTCCATGTCCAGTTCTAACTGTTGCTTCCTGACCTGCATACAGATTTCTCAAGAGGCAGGTCAGGTGGTGTGGTATTCCCATCTCTTGAAGAATTCTCCACAGTTTATTGTGATCCACACAGTCAAAGGCTTTGGCATAGTCAATAAAGCAGAAGTAAATGTTTTTCTGGTACTCTCTTCCTTTTTCGATGATACAGTGGATGTTGGCAATTTGATTTCTGGTTCCTCTGCCTTTTCTAAAACCAGCTTGAACATCTGGAAGTCCATGGTTCATGTATTGCTGAAGCAAAAATGATGTCCTTTTCATTATAGGGGACTGGAATGCAAAAGTAGAAAGTCAAGAAACACCGGGGGTATCAGGCAAATTTGGCCTTGGAATGCATAATGAAGCAGGGCAAAGGCTAATAGAGTTTTGCCAAGAAAACCCACTGGCCATAGCAAACACCCTCTTCCAACAACACAAGAGAAGACTCTACACATGGACATCACCAGATGGCCAACACCGAAATCAGATTGATTATACTCTTTGCACACAAAGATGGAGAAGCTCTATACAGTCAGCAAAAACAAGACCAGGAGCTGACTGTGGCTCAGATCACGAACTCCTTATTGCCAAATTCAGACTTAAATTGATGAAAGTATGGAAAACCAGCAGACCATTCAGGTATGACCTAAATCAAATTCCTTCTGATTATATAGTGGAGTGAGAAATAGATTTAAGGGACTAGATCTGATAGACAGAGTGCCTGATGAACTTTGGACGGAGGTTTGTGACATTGTACAGGAGACAGGGATCAAGACCATCCCCATGGAAAAGAAAAGCAAAAAAGCAAAATGGCTGTCTGGGGAGGCCTTACAAATAGCTGTGAAAAGAAGAGAAGCAAAAAGCAAAGGAGAAAAGGAAAGATATGAGCATCTGAATGCAGAGTTCCAAAGAATAGCAAAGAGAGATAAGAAAGCCTTCCTCACCGATCAATGCAAAGAAATAGAGGAAAACAACAGAATGGGAAAGACCAGAGATCTCTTCAAGAAAATTAGAGATACCAAGGGAACATTTCATGCAAAGATGGGCTCGATGTGTCAGTGGTTCCTTTCTTTAAAAACTGCTGAGTACGAATAGACTACAATTAATTTATCCACCCTTCTCTACACACTTGGGTTGTTTTCAGTGTTGTGTTGCTATGAATAAAGCTGCAGTGGACGTTGCTATAAAAGTTGTTCTGGGTGAACATAGGCATTTATTCTCGTGAGTCCATACCAAGGAGAAGGAATTACTGGGACAGAGGGCAGATGCATCTTTAACTGTATAAGAAACTGGAAAATGTCTCCAAAGTCCTATAATTTTACACTGATTGTACCAAGGGTCAGAAAGCACACGGAGAGATTGGAGTTCTTGCTGCAGGAGTTCCCACATTGCAGGTGGGAATGTCTTGGCAGTTTTTAAAATGCATCCAATTCCTTCAACAAATGTAGGATAATTCAGATTTTATTATTATTTTAGTTTGTGAAGCTTATGTTTATTAGGGAATTTGTCTATTTTCTCTGTTTTCAAATTTATTGGCATAATGCTGGTTATACTATCTCCTTATTCTATTTTATGATATGTATAGGATCTGTAGTAACGCCCTTTTAAAATTTATATTACTGGTACTGAGGACTTCTTATTAATCTTTTCAAGGAAGCAAAGTTTGAGTTTTTGTTGAGGTTTTAAAAATCTATTTTTATTAACAGCTTTGTTGAGGTATAATTGACATTCATCTATTTTTTACGTCATGATCTTTTTCTCATCTTTACTGCTTCTTCTGTTTTCTTTGGGTTTAATTTGATCTTCTTTTTCTAGCTTCTTGAAGTGGAAGCTTAGATAATTGATTCAAGACATTTCGCCCTTAGTATAGCCATTTAGAACTCTAAGCACTGCTTTAATATCATCCCCATCCCAAAATTTCATATGTATTTTATTAGTGCTCAGTTTAAAATATTTGCTCATTTCCATTTTAATTTATTTTTCCTGCACAGGTTATTTAGGAATGTATTCTTTAATTTCTTTTACTCATTAATTACTAACATTATTGGGCTTCCTTTGTAGCCCAGTTGGTAAAGAATCTGCCTGCAGTGCAGGAGACCTGGGTTCGATTCCTGGGTTAGGAAGATCCCCTGGAGGAGGGAATGGCAACCTACTCCAGTGTTGTGGCCTGGAGGATCCCATGGACGGGGGAGCCTGGTGGGCTACAGTTCTTGGGGTCTCAAGTGTTGCACATGATGTGGCGACTAAACCACCACCAGCATTATTCATTTAATTCATTGTGGAAAGAGAACCTGTCTGTCTTGATTTCATTCCTTTGTGATTTACTGAGACCTGACCAGCATGTAATCTACTTTGGTGGATGTCCCACATAAACTTGAACAGAATTTGGATTCCTCTGGCTCTGGGTGTGTGGCATTCCATGTATATCAATTAGATCAGATTGGTTAGTGGTATTCAACTCTCTGCCCTTACTGGCTTTGACCTACTTTTTGTGCATATTACTGAAGAGAAGGGTTAGCGTATCCACCTACGTATTTTCTTCACGTATTTTGAAGCTATGTTATTGAGTACATAAAGATGTATGATTGTTACATCCTTCTGAAAAATTCATGTTTTTCTTTATCTCTGCTTGTGTTCTTTTCCTTAAAGTCTCATGTTCAATAATCACACAGACACCCTAGCTTCTTTATCTTAGTGTTTCCATGAAACATAGTTTTTCCTTCTTTTGCCTTCAACCAGTGTATGTCATATCTTTAAAGAGTGTCCCCTATAAAAGCATATGGTACAAATGCCTATGGCTGATTCATATTGATGTATGGCATAAGCCATCATAATATTGTAATTATCCTCCAATTAAATAAATAAATTTTCAAAAATAGAAAAAAAGAGCAAACCGCAGGTTATCCATATCATTAAAAAATCCCTTATTCTCCCATTAGCATGATCCCCAGCTGTAATTCGTTCATAAAGAGTAAAAGTTGATATTAATGGGCATAGAGACAAAAGGATAAAGAAAGGGTAACCGGAAGCTCAAGCATGGTTGCCTTGGGGAATGGGAGGCTGAATGTGGTGATCAGTTTACTAGATCACGCTATCGTCTAGCTCTGTAATATCAGAGGGTTGCCCTAGAACTCTGAGAATTTGGGGGCTGGACTAAAGAGGAAGAGGGAAAGAAAAAAGAGGCAGAAGGAACCAGCCGAACACATTTCACCAAGCCTCCAGCTTTTCTCACGGCTCCTAGCTCTTGCCCGCTTCCGAGGTGCCGGTGAAAGCGCTCATTCTTGAGGGTGAGCTCCGTATGGCGGTGATGCTATTGATGCTTATCCCTCTGGGGAGAATGTGGGTGAGGAGGAAGGCCCCTTGGCTAAGCTCCATCCCTTGGGAACTGAACTTTACAGATGACTTTTCTGATCACGCCTTCGATGTGTTTGTTCCTCAGACTGTAGGTCAAAGGGTCCAGCACAGGGAAGACCACAGGGTGAAAGGCACGGTCGTGTTCTCTGGGAATTTTGTCTGAGCCACTTCCCTGGCACATGAAGGCAAGTGTCGGAAAGAGAACAGAAGCAGTGAGCCAGGAGGTGCAGGTGGAGAAGGTCCCGGCTTTCCCGCCAGCAGACGTCACCCTCAGCATCGCTCTGATGATGAGCGGGCGGGAGACCAGGATGATCACGCGTTGGCCGGGAAGGTGAGTTTGGCAGAAAAGAGGGTGACAGCCTCACTGTGCGTCGTGCTGCTGGAGGCAAGCTTTAGCAGGGCTGGGAGAGGGCAGGAGAGCTGGATCTGATTAGCAGGGTTGGGAGAGGGCAGGAGAGCTGGATCTGATTAGCAGGGCTGGGAGAGGGCAGGAGAGCTGGATCTGATTAGCAGGGTTGGGAGAGGGCAGGAGAGCTGGATCTGATTAGCAGGGCTGGGAGAGGGCAGGAGAGCTGGATCTGATTAGCAGGGCTAGGAGAGGGCAGGAGAGCTGGATCTGATTAGCAGGGTTGGGAGAGGGCAGGAGAGCTGGATCTGATTAGCAGGGCTGGGAGAGGGCAGGAGAGCTGGATCTGATTAGCAGGGCTGGGAGAGGGCAGGAGAGCTGGATCTGATTAGCAGGGCTGGGAGAGGGCAGGAGAGCTGGATCTGATTAGCAGGGCTGGGAGAGGGCAGGAGAGCTGGATCTGATTAGCAGGGCTGGGAGAGGGCAGGAGAGCTGGATCTGATTAGCAGGGCTGGGAGAGGGCAGGAGAGCTGGATCTGATTAGCAGGGCTGGGAGAGGGCAGGAGAGCTGGATCTGATTAGCAGGGCTGGGAGAGGGCAGGAGAGCTGGATCTGATTAGCAGGGCTGGGAGAGGGCAGGAGAGCTGGATCTGATTAGCAGGGCTGGGAGAGGGCAGGAGAGCTGGATCTGATTAGCAGGGCTGGGAGAGGGCAGGAGAGCTGGATCTGATTAGCAGGGCTGGGAGAGGGCAGGAGAGCTGGATCTGATTAGCAGGGCTGGGAGAGGGCAGGAGAGCTGGATCTGATTAGCAGGGCTGGGAGAGGGCAGGAGAGCTGGATCTGATTAGCAGGGCTGGGAGAGGGCAGGAGAGCTGGATCTGATTAGCAGGGCTGGGAGAGGGCAGGAGAACTGGATCTGATTGTCATCACAGAAGCGGAGGGTACAGGTGCACACGGCACGCAGGATGGCCCTGAAAGACCCCCAGACACAGGCCTCAGGGACACCACCGCATCCTAGCTCAGTGGATGGCTAATGGCATCAAAGCGGCCACAGGCCATCCCAGCGAGCAGGCAGAGTGAACAGACGGTGAAGCTGATGGTGAAGTCGGTGAAGAAAAAGAGCTGGGCTGCATGTCAGCCTTGGGAGATGACCATTTGGCTCGTGGTCAGCGTGGCCAGGACTGGAGGGTGATGACCAAAGCGTAGCAGGCGTCCAGCCGGGAAAGACGGCCCAGGAAGAGGTCCGTGTGGTGCGGAGTCGGGTGTCCCCTGGGGTTAGAATAAGCATCCCCACGTTTCCCAGAGGGGCGACTAGATAGAAACTGTGAGACATCAGGAAGGGCTGAATGGTCAGCTCGGGGTGGTCTGTGAACCCACAGCATGAACTCTGTGGCAATGGTGAGATCTCTTCGGCCACGGGTCCCACGCAGGTGGTGGCCTCAGAAGGAGAATGGAATTGGAGATTCTAGACCAGCAGACCCGAGTCTTCTTTAGTGTCAGATGTTAGATGAAAATCTTATGTTTTTCTGCTCAGAGAGAGAAGAGAATGTAATCATTTAAAGAATCCACAGGCACCGCCCTGGTGGTCCAGTGGCTAAGACTCCCAGCTTCCAGTGCAGGGGGCCTGGGTTCGCTCTGTGGCCAGGCAACTAGATCTCACATGCCACAAAAGATTCCGCATGCCGCAAAAGATGGAAGATTCCGCATGCCGCAAAAGACTGAAGAGTCCTTGTTCTATTGGAAAGACCTGGTGCACCAAGTGGAGAGATAAATAAAAATAAGTAATAGCAACAAAAGGATCTACAGCTGGCAGTTAGTATGGAGAATGTTTACCTACCTGTGCATCCTTCTGGAAAACGGGCTTGGGGTAGGATTTCCTCAGGTTCACTTGCTTGCTGTCTAAGGTCTAAGACAACACTTGCTTGTTGTCTATCTAAGACCAGAGAGCCTTAGACTATCAAGACTGGAAGGGACCAGTCTGGAGTTGCCCTTTCCTAGAATAGCCCCAACAGATTGTCACGCAGCCCAGGTGTACACCAGGGCCGCCTTAAATGGATTCCAAAGTTGGGCCCTGACAGCTCCCAGCAGGACGTAGGCTGTGATGAGACTGGTGCCTCCAGAGTGGCCAGACGCTGAGTCCTCTGTGGTCAGAGGCAGGGTCCTCTACCGATGGGGACTCTGTGGGAAGTCTGCCTTTGGGAGATTCTTCCTGTTGGGAGGCCTCATTGCCCTTTCTGTACCTTCTGCGCATTAGTACTGGGTTTCCCCGTTGGCACAGTGGTCATTAACCTGCCGGTGAAGAAGATGCGGGTTTGATCCCTGGGTCCGGAAGATCCCCTGGAGGAGGAAAGGCAAACCCCTCCAGTATTCTTGCCTGGGAAACCCCATGGACAGAGAAGCCCGGCAGGCTACAGTCCGCTGGGTTGCAAAGAGTCGGACCCGACTGAGCGGCCGAGTTTAAGGTTAAGTTTCCACACTAGTCTTATGCTTGATCCTGCATGTTGAGCGAGACCCCTTCTCCCCAGACAGAGCGCGATCATGCCCGCTCTCGTCTCTTATTCTTCAAGTCAGACATTTCCAGTCATTCCAGCAATTCCCGCTGAGCCCTTTCAAAATTTATTTGTGTTCTGCTATGAACACGGTCATCATCTGTCTTGGATCTCTTTTTGGAGGGGCCTTGAGAGAGAGCAGTTCTGTGAGAATCGTTAGATTTATGAGGCACTCATTCTGCGTTGGGCATTTCCACATTAATTGACTGATTTCTCTCGATAATCCTGAAACAGCCATTATGAATTTTCACGCTTGGAATGTGTAGGCTGAGGGTCAGGAAGTTAAAGTCGCTGTCAGAGGATAAAGTGCCAGTGCCGAAGCCAGGGCTTGCACTATGGAGGCGCACTCCGGGCACTGCCTCTCTCCTCACCTGCACTGGCCCTTCCCAGCCACCCTCCGTCTCCTTTAAGCTTTAGCTTCTGGAGCCTAGAGGTAGCTCAGAGGAAGGGGGTTAATAGAAATCAGGTTGATTCTTCACTTTCTAGGGGTGACAATGGGTTCTTTGTTAGCTACCCATTGTTCCAGGCTCTGCCGTCTGGAATGAAGCCTCTGGCGGTGGGGGTGGAAGCTTCTCCTTCACCCGGAGACTCACCGGGAGGCTGGTTGGAGTCAGGGTTGAAGACTTGTTTGTGAGCTAGGGGTTCTCACCAGCCAAAGAGCTTCCATGAAACATTTTGGGCTGTCTGCCAGTGTTGATCCTGAGAATTTCAAGGCTCATAAGGCAAAATCAAATTCCTAGTATCTCAGACTGCCAGGCCCTCCAAGTTTCTGATAGTGACCTTATCGAATCTGTTGATTGGCAGTAGCTTGAGTATAGACCACCCGACCACCCTGGTTCACCCCGTTGCGCTTTTCGCCTTCGGTCATAAGTGCCTTTCCTCCAGAGCGCTGCTATGACTGTGACTTTCCCGTGTTCCTACCTTCTGTTTATTTCTGTCCCTCTGTGAAATGTTTCCTATCACTTTTCTCTTTTGTACTCCTCACGACTTACACGTGGGTGTGGCTATTCACCTCCTGGAGGTCCATCATCTTTTTGAAAAATTGAAAATTTTTTTCTTTTTTTTTTAGTTCAAATACTTTAAAAAGAAAATTTGATGTATCCAGCTGCCTTTTTGGGAGCCACTCCAAAAGTTAAAAAGTTGAAATCATATAGCCAGCCTACACGTTAACTGTCTGTTGTGTCCAAAGGGTCAGTTATGTGGCACAAACGAGCCTCATGCCTTCACCCGGATTGTGGCAGATGCTGGCATTTTGGCATCTTTTTGAGACCCAGGCCTTGAACACTCAGCTTGGAACTTATTGGTATAGACATCCTGAGTTTGCATTTACATCTATTATTCTGTTCCAAGACTCTGTAAATCCTTGTTCAAAGCAGCATTCTTTATCCTTATTTAGCCACACACCCCGTTTCTCCTTCTTTCCACAGAGATGAAAATTTAAAGACATGGATCCATGCTTTAGGACACGCTTAACTAAATGTCCTCCAACTCTTTTTGCTACGCTTGTCTCTGAATCATAAGATTAGAAATCTAAGTTTCTTTGCAGCATTTAAAAGAGTACTTTGAAAATTTCAGTATTTGGACTAAACAGCTAGCAAATTCAGATTTCTAAACAATCACATGCTTTGTAGACACAGCAATAGCCCACTGCTTAGTCGGATTTGGACTGGCTAATCCACCATATTTTTTCCAGAGTGGCCATAATCTTTTGGCTTCCCCGGTGGCTCAGTGGTAGAGTAGCTGCCTGCAATGCAGGAGACGCAAGAGGCGAGGGTTCGATCCCTGTGGTGGGAAGATCGCCTGGAGTAGGAAATGACAACCTGCTCCAGTAGTCGTGCCTGGAAAATCCTGTGGACAGAGGAGCCTGGAGGGCTACAGCCCAGGGTATTGCAGAGTTGATCACCCAGTGAACATGCAGGCAGAACCTTTCCGTCCAGCGCTTGTTCGTGTCCCATAGTATTCGCATAATTTAGTTAACACAGCTGAGAACGGGCACCGTCATTGGTGCCTTCGATAGGCCCTCATTGACCTAAAAAGAATCGTTCATCTGGCAATGTTCTTTGGAGGGTGGTAACTAAAACTTGCATCTGTTCAAGACGTCGTCTTCATGGGGAAACGTGACAGAGAGAACGTCCCCTGAAACGCGACTATCAGCAGCCGCCCTCCGGTTTCTGGGTCCACGTGTGTCCGATGTCTGATATTTGAATGTGACCTTGTGTGGGGAGAGCGTCTGGGGGACTGGTTTCTCTTCCTCTCCAGGGTTTGGGGGTCTCTGTGCCGTGGGCATCAGGGTGGGCTTACATGCTCTTCTCCTGCAGTTGGTGGGAGTAACCACGACGCTGAGCAGGGCTCCTGGACTTTATAAACACACGGATGCTGAGAAAGGACCTGGCGCGTGGTTCCGTGATGCTCCCCCTGCTCCCCAGAGGCCCCGGCCTTTGGGGAGAAACCTCGCGGGACACACAGGGGAAGTGGGCAGGAGGCTGAGCGGGCAAGGCTTGAACAAAGCGGCGATTCTTGTCAGGCTTGTAAACAGGTGCTTTACTTCATTTTCTTTGGAAAGGGGGTTCTGACGTTAAAGAAAGATGACTCTCTGCTCCATATGCTCTTTTCATTTGGCAGCAGAGAACACTGAAGCTCAGAGAAGAAGTAACTGTTCCCCGGCGGGTCAGAAAAACCTTTCCTCCCCAGGTGGTCTCGGTGGGGCATCTCAGGTGGTGCCTCGGGACAGGCCGTGGGGTCAGGTCCGAGATGGAGCCCCAGGGCTGGGAGGGTTGCGACAGCAGAGCTGGCACCCGCAGAGGCCGGGCCGAGAGGTTTCCCAGAGGTCACCTCCCTCTCCGTAACATCCGTTTCCACATCACCTTTGTTTTAATTGGAAAAGTCTGTTCTATCTGTATCGCCTTTGCTGCCTTGCACTTGGGACCATCACTACCATCCTTCGAGCCTCCATATGTATGTGTTGATATGCAGTCCTTGTCGTTCTCTCTGACTTCCGTCACTCTGTATAACAGGCTCTCGGTTCATCCACCTCATTAGCCCTGGCTCAAATGTGTCCCTGTTCGTGGCTGAGCAACATTCCATCGTGTATGCGTAGCACAGCTTCCGTACCCACTCATCTGCCGGTGGGCGTCTAGCTGCTTCCGCGTCCCGGCCACTGTAATCAGCGCTGCAGCGGGCAGTGGGCTACACAGTCGTTTCCAGTTTTGGCTTCCTCTGGGCGTATGCCCAGCGGTGGGGTTTCTGGGTAGCATGGTAGTTTTACTCCTGAGTTTTTAAGGAATCTCCACACTGTTCTCCATAGTGGTTGTAGCAGTTTGCATTCCCACCAACGGTGTAAGAGGGTTCCTTCTTCTCCACACTCTCTCCAGCATTTATCATTTGTAGGCTATTTGGTTTTGGTCAGCCGTTCTGACCAGTTCTACATGACCTTTTCAAAAGCTTCTCCTGAAAGGTCTTTCCGACCTCACCAGCTGAAATGGCCTCCGCAGAGGGATGGGCCCTAGCCTGGGCATGTGCTCTGAATACCCAGTTACTCAGCCCTGCGGGTGTTAGGGGAGTGACAATACCTCTGTGCCAGTTATTGTCCCCTGCACTCGACATACTTGGTGCCAAGTGCCGCCGCCGTAAGGCACGTGCTCCTGTGCCTGCTGCACGGGAGACAGGATTAAGCTTGACAAGGCACCCTGTCTGAGAGGCCACAGAAAAATTTAAAATGTTTTCAAACATTTGGATACTTAATTTTCTCTGGAATATATCTCATCTTCCAACATAGTTACAACTTTACCCTGCCTCGTGGGGAAAGAGCTAGTCCTTTTGCTTCTGTGAGGAGATTCCATGAAGCACTGTGATGTTTCCTGTTTTCTGAGCAGATCCAAAGAGACCGCTGCCGTGGTGATCTGAAAGTCACAGAAAATGAAGTTTCCTAGTCTCCCTCGGACTGACATTACATTCTGCTGGAACCCGCTTTTGAACACATGCCCAGCAGGTAGCAAGACCAGGCTGTGAGCCCAGTTTTATCCACAGATCCTGGGCAACGTTCAAAGCCTGAAACCCCCAGGCCTTCCCGGTGTCTGTTTTGCCTTCTTGCTCAGACAACTCAATTCAGAGTGTCTTGTTTCTGAATCACTGAGTTTTCTGATCCTATTGAATTCTTTGGTGGTTTTAACCCCTTATAGGTATCACGTGTGTGTGTGTTTGTGTGTGAGTGAGTTTGTGTGTGTGTGTGTTTGTGTGTGAGTGTGTGTGTGAGTTTGTGTGTGAGTGTGTGTGTGAGTTTGTGTGTGAGTGTGTGTGTGTGTGTAAGTCGCTTAGTCGTGTCTGACTCTTTGACACCCCATGGACTGTGGCTCACCGGGCTCCTCTGTCCGTGGGATTCTCCAGGCAAGAATCCTGGAGTGGGCGCCATGCCCGCCTCCAGGGGTTGAGCCACACCTGTCATGTCTCCTGCATTGGCAGGTGGGTTCTTTACCACTAGCACCTCCTGGGAAGCCCCTAGGTGTCACCTAAGATGATGCTAAATGTAAAAGGGGATCTTTTTTCTATACGATTCACTGTGATGAGTTGCCTGCCTTCAGTGGGGGTTGCATGAGCCCAGACTTGACTGCAAATCCAAATGAGCGAGGGCTTCCTGTTTCTAGAAGTCAGCTCCCTTGAGTCGGCACCCTTGACTCGCGGATGTCATCATGGGTAAGAAAACCACGAGGCCAAGGATTCACAGCTCAGGAGGGTAAGTGGCAGAGCAGTCTTGGATGACACCGTTTCGCATGCTCCTTCCTCCGTGAGCCCTTCAGGGAAAGAGCCTGTCACCTCCGAGCCACGTCCTCCGGGGCTGCCAGGAAACGGAGTCAACCCAGGCCCGCTCTGACACGCCACAGGTGAGGAAGCAGGCCCCGTGGGGAGGGCGCATGTCTCCTCCAAGTCCGCGCGGCTTCTCAGCTGCCGGCTGAGAGCTGTGAGGGCTGATCAGAAACGGTGCCGGCGGGAGCTAAGGCCGGGGAGGAGCCTAGGACCAAACCGTGCTGCGATCCATCAGGGTGGTCTCTTCCTTTGACCCAGTTGGAGTCTTACCACTTCTGGGAAAGCTGGCTGAACCCCATATTGGTGTCCTCAGTGAGCGCGCCTGGGGCATTTTCCCGTTCGCGCTTGCAGCAGAGTTTTGAGCATTGGATTTTCTTTAGTTTAAGCATCTGCCTTCTGAAATATTCTGTGGGAGAAGTGTTCAGTTCGTCAAGTTATTTAATTTAAAACATTAAAAAAATTTATATTGGAGTATCATTGTTTTTACAATGTTGTGTAAGATCAGAAGAATAAAAAGCCTCCAAGTGGTGAGTCATCCTGGGGCTCTTTGACCTTCAAGTGGTGGCTTCCAAGATCACGGTGTTAACGGCCTCAAGCTAGCAGGACGGGAGGAAGCAGGGCTTGTTGGGATGGTCTGCACTGTTTAGTCAAACATTCTATTGGCTAAGCTGCATGTCCACACTTAGCTGCAGAGGAGGCTGCTAAGAGGCTAGCTGCTTCACTAGTCCTAGTGGGATAACATGAATCTTTTGGGGTCAGAGGGCATGATGAGGTAGGCAGCCCCCAGTGATCCCTGCCGTCCGGTATGCATGTCTTTGAGTGATTTACTCTTTTGAGAATGGCCCGGATTTAGTGACTCACCTGGAGTAAATAAAGTGTGATGGGGCGTTACTTTTGAGATTTTTAGAAAACCGCTGGTGCCTGTTTCAAGGTATTCTCTCTGAGAAGTCAGCTGTCATGTCGTGAGCTGCCCCATGGGGAGGGCCATGTTGCAAGGAACTGACATATTTGGCTACCAGTGGGGAGGATGCAAGTCTCGCCAGCAGCCACGCCTTAACCTGCAGCCCTGGCCAACATGCTGATCACCGCTTTGTAAGAGACCCCGAGGGAGAATCCCAACACTGGCGCCTGGATTCCTGACCCTGTAAAAATGGCGACAGGAACCGCTTGCAGCTTTAAGCTGCCACGTTAACAACAACAGACAAGAACACATCCTCACGGGGAGACGCCACAGATGGCAAACAGAGCTTCAATACTCTGCTTACTTCTTGTGGTTCTTTTTTTTTGCCTGGGATGTTTAGCCCTTGGTTTCTTAGCGTCTTTTCACTTGTTTAGGCCTTCCCTGGTGGCTCAGAGGTTAAAGCATCTGCCTGCAATGCGGGAGACCTGAGTTCGATCCTTGGGTCGGGAAGATCCCCTGGAGAAGGAAATGGCAACCCGCTCCAGTACTCTTGCCTGGAGAATCCCATGGATGGAGGAGCCTGGTGGGCTACAGTCCACAGGTCACAGAGAGTCGGACACGACTGAGTGACTTCACTTCTTCACTTTCACTTGCCTGTCTTTCCAGGTGCTTTTGTTTTATCTCTTTATATGTTTTAAGGCCAGTTTGGTCAGAAAGTCCTAGGCCACCATCTTGCCAGAAATGGAAATCGTATTCATTCAAATCTTTCTGCTTTTCCATAAGGCTTTATTGAGCACCTACTGGGATTCAGGAAGCTCACTGAAAATAATGGATAGCTCTTGCTTCCGTGGAACTTCCATTCTACGGGAGGTGGGGGCAAAAAACAAACAGGCAGAGACCAGGCCTTGCTGTGTCCTGAAGAGTAACGCAGCAGGGCGGGGGAGACAGCGCCGCGCAGCAGGGAGCTCTGGTTCTAATATCCTGGTCAAGACGCTTTCTCTCAGGCGAGGCAGCATCCCAGCAGAGACCTGAGGGAACTGGCCAACATGCTGATCACCGCTTTGTAAGAGACCCCGAGGGAGAATCCCAACACTGGCGCCTGGATTCCTGACCCTGTAAAAATGGCGACAGGAACCGCTTGCAGCTTTAAGCTGCCACGTTAACAACAACAGACAAGAACACATCCTCACGGGGAGACGCCACAGATGGCAAACAGAGCTTCAATACTCTGCTTACTTCTTGTGGTTCTTTTTTTTTGCCTGGGATGTTTAGCCCTTGGTTTCTTAGCGTCTTTTCACTTGTTTAGGCCTTCCCTGGTGGCTCAGAGGTTAAAGCATCTGCCTGCAATGCGGGAGACCTGAGTTCGATCCTTGGGTCGGGAAGATCCCCTGGAGAAGGAAATGGCAACCCGCTCCAGTACTCTTGCCTGGAGAATCCCATGGATGGAGGAGCCTGGTGGGCTACAGTCCACAGGTCACAGAGAGTCGGACACGACTGAGTGACTTCACTTCTTCACTTTCACTTGCCTGTCTTTCCAGGTGCTTTTGTTTTATCTCTTTATATGTTTTAAGGCCAGTTTGGTCAGAAAGTCCTAGGCCACCATCTTGCCAGAAATGGAAATCGTATTCATTCAAATCTTTCTGCTTTTCCATAAGGCTTTATTGAGCACCTACTGGGATTCAGGAAGCTCACTGAAAATAATGGATAGCTCTTGCTTCCGTGGAACTTCCATTCTACGGGAGGTGGGGGCAAAAAACAAACAGGCAGAGACCAGGCCTTGCTGTGTCCTGAAGAGTAACGCAGCAGGGCGGGGGAGACAGCGCCGCGCAGCAGGGAGCTCTGGTTCTAATATCCTGGTCAAGACGCTTTCTCTCAGGCGAGGCAGCATCCCAGCAGAGACCTGAGGGAAGTGGAAGAACAGTCTTGTAGAAGGGGAGGGGGTGGGCGGTGAGGATGCTGGTGCAGCCCTTTCCTCTCGGAGGTCTGCAGGAAACGTTGGGAAGGAAGCATTCTCTCATTCCACAAGGATTGAATGCAGGGCACCTGGACGCCGCTTAGAGGATCGGTGGATCTGAGAAATCACTGTTGCTTTCAGCCTCTAAAGCAGCAGCAGAGCTGTCTTGTCTGGGGCAAGACTTCCAGCTGAAGCTGACTTAAGTGCCCTGGTCCCGTCTTAGCCTTCACAGATAACAGTCTCAGTGTAGGCAGTGAATACATTTTTCATGGAATGACGCTTCAATACAGTCTCTTTCATTTTCTACCCAGCTGTTTAGCCAAGAGCTTGCAGGTGTATAGGCATTTAGGCAAGTAAGTTTCTCTCGTTGTTAAATACATTTCACAATTTTATTTATCTTGCCTTCTCTGACCTATTGACCTTTGGATTGTCCCTGGCTGACTTTTGAATGTCCCTTTACACGACTCCCAAGTTCCCGAGCAGAAAACCATCTTCTAACTCTTTCATTTTCTACCCAGCTGTTTAGCCAAGAGCTTGCAGGTGTATAGGCATTTAGGCAAGTAAGTTTCTCTCGTTGTTAAATACATTTCACAATTTTATTTATCTTGCCTTCTCTGACCTATTGACCTTTGGATTGTCCCTGGCTGACTTTTGAATGTCCCTTTACACGACTCCCAAGTTCCCGAGCAGGAAAACCATCTTCTATGATTTTTGGAGAAAGAGCCTAATGAGTAAGTCCTTTTTGTTGTTGGGAGAAATTTACTTATTTATTTCTAATTTAATTTTTATTCTGTGTTGGAGCACAGGTGGGCGTCCTAGGTGGCCCAGTGGTAAAGAATCCGCCTGCCAATGCAGAAGGAGCACCTTTGATCTCTGGGTTGGGGAATCCCCCAGAGAAGGAGAGGGTGACCCACTCCAGCACTTTTGCCTGGAAAATCGCACGGACAGAGAAGCGTTGTGGGCTGCCGTCCTGGGGTAGCAGAAAGTTGGGCACGACTGGGCACACGCGTCAGTGACCCACAGTGTTGTGCTGGATTCGGGGTCACTGCAAAGTGGTGCATGGGCTGCTTTTCCGTAAGTGATTCTGCATCAGAGAAGGCATAGTTGTTCATAAATTGTTCAAAGCTGATATAAACTTGTAAATAGAGTCGGGTTTCTGGAGCCAGATCCTCTGAGCTCAAATCAAGAGCCTTGCTTCTGTGACTTTGGACAGCTTAACTTCTCTGTGTCTTAGTTTTCCTCAGCCCCATGAAAAGTGAAAGTGAAAGTCACTCAGTCGAGTCCGACTCTTTGCGACCCCGTGGCCTGTAGTCCATGGAATTCTCCAGGCCAGAATACCAGCATGCATAGCCTTTCCCTTTTCCAGGGGATCTTCCCAACCCAGGAATCGAACTGGGGTCTCCTGCACTGCAGGCTGATTCTTTACCAACTGAACTATCAGGGAAGCCCGCCTCACCCCTCAGTTCAGTTCAGTTCAGTTCAGTCGCTCAGTCGTGTCCAACTCTTTGAGACCCCATGAATCACAGCACGCCAGGCCTCCCTGTCCATCACCAACTCCCGGAGTTCACTCAGACTCATGTCCATCGAGTTGGTGATGCCATCCAGCCGTCTCATCTTCTGTCATCCCCTTCTCCTCCTGCCCCCAATCCCTCCCAGCATCAGGGTCTTTTCCAATGAGTCAACTCTTCACATGAGGTGGCCAAAATACTGGAGTTTCAGCTTCAGCATCATTCCTTGCAAAGAAATCCCAGGGCTGATCTCCTTCAGAATGGACTAGTTGGATCTCCTTGCAGTCCCAGGGACTCTCAAGAGTCTTCTCCAACACCACAGTTCAAAAGCATCAGTTCTTCAGTGCTCAGCTTTCTTCACAGTCCAACTCTCACATCCATACATGACCACAGGCAAAACCATAGCCTTGACTAGACGGACCTTTGTTGGCAAAGTAATATCTCTGCTTTTCAATATGCTGTCTAGGTTGGTCTAGCTGTTTTCCCTACTTTCTTCAATTT